>VWZF01000204.1:1902304-2118135 GCA_013396755.1 Sclerurus mexicanus | reverse complement strand
CGGCTTTGTCCGCCCGCCCCGCTCCGCTCCGCCCCGCGCGGGAGGCGCCACGGGAGCCGCGCCGGGCACGGCACGGGAGCCCCGGGACAGCGCCGAGAGCATCCCGCCCCGCAGAGCATCCCGCCCCGCAGAGCATCCCGCCGGAGCGGTCCACCCACTTCGGAGCGGGTGCACCGGCCCGCGCCTGGTTGCATTTGTTGTTATTATTATAATTACTACTATAATTATTTTTGGGTTTATTTATTTATTATTTCCAGATTTCCTTTTTCTTTTCCTTTCCGTCTCCTCTCCCGCCCGTCTCCTTCCTTCTATGCAAGGTGAAGCTCCTGGTCCCGGCTGTTACCAGGTGAGCACAGCCGGACCGGCCGAGGTGATGCCCCCGCCGGCTGTGCAGCCCCCGCCGGTCCCGGGGTGCCCGAGGACTGTCGGACGGCTCTGGGGCTGGGAAGCAGCTCCTGCATTGCCCCCTTTGGCCGTCTTCCCCACTGAATCCCTACGTCTCGGCTCAGCAGCCCGCTTGGACCCGCCTGAGGGGCAGAGCGCAAGAGCCGGCTCTACAGGAGATACTGATTTCCACAGTCTCTCCGAAATCACCCCCTGCAGCAAGCGTCCCACCTGCTCTCGGAAACTGAGCTAGCCAGGGAAGCTGTCAGGCCCTATCTTTAGCTCCTGGCTCCACAGATGGACTGTTAGTCAAATCCTGCCCACGTGGAGTCTAGTGGTTTATACTGCTAAGCTGTGTGTCATGGAGCCATAAATGCTGAGGGCAGGTGATCTCTGTGTAGGATGTTTTTTACTATTTTTGTAATGGCAGCTATCAACCAAGGCTTTGAGAAAAAAGAGAAATGGTGCAGAGCCTTCTCTCCCTCATAATGTCACTTGATATTTCCCCCATGAATTATGTTAGGGCACATAATTTAAATTAAGACAAAATTTTAATTGGGGGGGAAAAGCCCCAAAGCTGTGAAATAAATTACTTAAATTTGCTGTAACCTTGTTATTTTAGAGATGGGAAAGCATGAAAATTTCAGGAAGAAATTCTTTACTGTGAGGATGGTGAGGCATTGCCTAGAAAGGCTGTGAATGCCCTGTCCCTGGAAGTGTTCAAAGCCAGGTTGGATGTGGCTTTGAGCAACTTGGTCTAGTGGAAGGTGCCCCTGCTCATGGCTAGAGGATTGAACTACACAGTCTTTAGGGTTCCTTCCAACCCAAACCATTCCATGATTGCGAATGTTAAACAGTGCTATTCCTTTCTGAGCAGCTCTGTGTGAAGGCACAGGGCTGAGATCCAGCTTCTTCTCCAGTGTTTATGGGACTTCTGCTGCATAGTTGAGGGGACCTCCTGTCTCTAGGGATGCCCAGTCCCCACACAGACCTGGTACAGCAGCTCTGCTATTCCGGTTAACTACAGAAAGGGTGGCCTGGAAATGGTGATGGGAGATACCTGTGGAATCTCCAACCCTTTCCATTGCAAGGAAAAGAGAGCACCCTCAGCTCTGGGAGCAGGTTAGGGCTGAAGCTGAGGTGCAGAAGGGTTCACCACCACTGAGTGGGCTGGGGCTGTCTGCTCTGAGAGATGCAGAGTAGGGCTCATGGCAGTTGGCTCTTTGGTGGCAGATGAGCAGTGACAGTGCCATGACAGTGGCACTGCTCTGTTTCACTGATGAGATGATGCTAAAACTGCGAAACTAGGCCTGCAGGTCAGGTACGCTCATGAGCACTGCCCCTTTCCAGAGGTCACAGGCACTTCTTGTGGGGCAAGAAGGGAATCCCCAATATAATGCAGAGTGGGAAACCCCTCAAAAACCTACCACTCAAAGGACATTTTCTGGAGTTTTTGGTTCTGTCTGAAAACACCTGAATTTTATCCTAATCCTGTTGCTTCATGTCATAGTGACAAGAAACCTATTTTTATGCCCACAGAACAATTAGAGGATTTTAGGGCATCTGCAAGCTGCATTTAACCAAGTTTGAAGATCAAAAGATATGCTATTTTTGTATGGTCTTCTCTGGGACTCCACACAGCAGTATTTGAGGTCCTGGTGGATGATTTTGTCATCAGTGTGTGCCTAAGGGTTTCGGGAATTGTAATCTTCATTGTGTGGAAAGGAGGCTGCAGAGCAGAGAGACAGAGTCAAGCTAAAAAACACCATCATCTCTGAGCACATCCAGTCTAGATGCCCACGAGGAGACCTGCTAATTTAGGAGACCTGTGCTCTGGAGGTTTAGCTGCAGATCACTGCTCTCCTGCTTGAGGCTCCCAGCATCATAAGTGAGAGGTGTATTTGGTCTCAGCTATGGTCAGGTGCTTCCATGTTCATCATCACCAGACCAGGTGGGCGGCACGGCTCACCCTGCACCCTGCACCCCTGTGATTTCCTAAGACAAAACAGCCTGATCTGCTGTATATTATCTCCCAGAGCCTTTGGGTATCCAATGCCCAGAAACAAGGACTTTTAAAACCAAAGAGTCTCTTGATGAGGTCTGTGTAATAATGTCTGGTCTGGGGATTTATCAGTCTTATTATCAGATTTATCAGGAACACGGAGACTGTCCTGTCTATAGACATCCTAACATGTGTTTCCTTCCCTCAGACACTTCCCATGTTCTATGCCAAAGCCAGCATGTGCGTAAGGACCATTGTTGCAGAAACAGCCACTTTTTGCTGTAGTCCCTCTGCAGTCAATTTTGTTTCCCTTGGCAGAGAGGAGTTGGGATCACATACATTCCCCAGCATCACAGAGTTCCTGGATCAGGCTGATACATTTGTGGCCAGTTTGGTTTTGTTCCATGTTCCAGCAAAGGTGGTGGAGGCATCACCTGGCAGTGGAGTGGGCTGGCAAACTGACTTTACCTACCAAAATGGTTTTAAAAATGAATATTTGTCTATGTCTAAAATGGGATGGTTCTGTTATCTCTTAAAAAACCTTGCTCTGCAGTTCATGTATGGATGTTTAGCAAGTAAAAAAACAGAAGATAACTCCAAGCTAACAAAGAAAAAGTCAAAGCAACACACTTGGGTCCTAGCTTCCCTTCAAACACAGTAAGAGAAGCACCTACAGATACCACGGTGACCTGGTCAGGGCTGCACAGGTACAGACAAAGCTGCCAAATAATCTGCCCTGCAGAGCCTCAGGGAAGGGCATCCATCTTCAGCCACACTCTCCTTGCAGAGAGAAAAGATGACTTTCAGTTTTTTAAGAGGTCTTTACTCTTGATCTCCAGTTACTGATGGAAGAGATGCAGTTAGGTTACAGGACATAATCTCAATATAATTTATTACAAAAGGCTTTTTCCTGAATTTCTTTGACCCTGCAACCTCCTTGATGTCAATCCAGCACAGGGTCATGGCTGAGGAGGGAATATGGCTCTTTCACTTTCATTCTTCATAGCTGTAATTAATTATCTGCATCATCTTCATCAGTGAGTGCGGTTAAGGGAGGAACAAAAGGGACATCAGTCTCTTTAATGCAGAACTGATTTAGATGCACTTCTGTCAGCATTTGGATCTTACCCATTACACAAACCCACAGGAAAAGCCAAGTGTGTGACTGAGTCTTCTAACAGACATACATTGAAACATCCATGTAAATACATCTATCTGAATATAAAACTCAGTATTCCCACTTGCAGATGCTTCTCTGTTTCTTCATTTGCTACTTCATTATTTCTCAATAGTGACTTCTTTTTTTATGCTAGCCCAAAATGTGCAGTGTATTTCCCACTAAAACAAACAGAAAGAGTTGAGATTAACACACCGTTTTATAATATATATCAGCAGCCTTTGTTTACAAAACATATAAATTGCCTCAGGGTAAGTAATAGCACTTTCTAAATGTCATGATTAGACAGGTTAAATTGTTGTTTTGTAGAACCTTTTGGAAGAAAATATGCAAAATTTCCACTTTAGCTGAAAAAACATTTTCAGATCTTTTTTTAATTTTTCTCCCTCTTCTTCCCTGACCAACCGTGTTCTCAAACCATATTTCCCACAAAAGTTTGCATTTGGTCAAACCTTACTATTTGGTATCCAGAAACATCTGAGGAAATCCTCAGAAAACCGTCTTCTCTTGCTATTACTCATTTCTCTACGTGCTTTGTTGGTGCATTTATTCATGTTTTACTGTCTAACCCAAGTGCCCCCAATAAGCCAGGAAGCTCTAGGCAGTCAACAGGCGGTGACTGTGCCCCGCACACACAAAAGTTAATCTGGGACTGATTAATAAGATAAATTGCCAAGTTCATCTTAACAGACAGTCCACCATCATGCCACAAGTGTGGACCCTTGCACGCCGTTGTGTCCCACAGGGCACAGCACATTGAAGATCACAGGCTCTCATTTGTACACAGCGTCTCTGCCGCCTCTCTCTTAGCCACAGTAGCCACAGTGAGCAGAGCAGAGCACAGGGAGGGAAGGGGAAGGAACAAGGCTGAGAAAGCTGTACTTTGTCTTGTGTTGGCAAGGTAACCTGATAGATATGTTGTGCAGTATTTTTACAGAAGGCCTTTTTCCTGCCAAAGCCTAAAGAAAACAACCCCCAAGTACATTAGTGAGCTATTAAATTGTTTGGTTGGATACATGCATCCTATTTTAAATGGTGTATGTGAAACAGAAGCGATATAATATATCAGCTGCCACTCAATATTTTATAGAATTGTACATAAATCATTGGGGGGGGGTAAGTCTGAAAAGTCTTACTCAAGGTCATCACCTTCTGTGTTCTGCTGCTCAAAGGCAGGCTCAAATAGAGCCATTCCCAGCTCATACAGGATATGATCATTTGCTTCTGTTGCTGTCCTAATGCAATATTTCTAGTAGGACCAAGGCAAGACTTTTTGTCACAGTCCTCTCCTCACCCGTCTTGCCTCAGGGAAGGACAGTGTTAAGTGGTAATTGCCTCAGCTCAGTGCCAGCATTAAAAATGAGGTTCTTAGCTGTATCTACATATTTGCCCACTCTACTAGCATCCCTAGAGAGCAATCCCTCCTCTCTAACCTCTCTGTGGCCCTGATATCCCCTATCACTAGAATGAATGAATGAGTTTTAAGAGTGCATTTAATTTAAGGGGTTAGAACCCTCCCTTCATGAGGCCAGACCCAAGTATGGCCTTTTAAAATGGTTCTCTCCAGGGAGAGAGTTTTTCAAACTCTGAAATAGTTAGATAGTGGTGATAAATGGATTCATTTGAAGGAAATTGGCAACATTTGAAAAAAATTTATACTACACTCAAGTTCTTTATGAGTAGTGTTTCAATGGTATCTATTAACCGAGTTCCTTTTCAGAGAAACTCCTAAATATGCACCACGTATCAGGTCCACATCTAAATGCTTTTCTTACTAGGATGCTTTGTTGAATGCATGCCATATCTCTCATTTCCAAAGGGATACCCAAGTCTGTCTTGGCCAGTCTCTTCTGATTCACCTCTGACCTTAAAATTTCATGATTTGAGAGTAGTCGCTTTCATCTGTGAGAGTCTGGCTAATCAAATTGCTGAAACAATTATGTTAAATCTTTCTGGGTGCATGAAGTGTGAAAGTTCCTTGCAAGGCTTTTCTGATGCCATGAGAGTTTTGGATTGGATTGTCGTTACATAAATTAGGAAAGATGCAAACCCCTCAAGATTAATATAATACTTGCCAACAACAGCAGAGAAATATTAGCCAGCATTCATAATGGACTGGCAACAGACTATTGTTTAGAAGGTGGTTATAATGTAAAAAGGAAGGAGACTGTAGCCCCACTATGGATGGGGACAGTCCCCAGCTTCTGGGACCTACCAGGTGATAATCAGGGGAAATATACTGAGAAAATGAGAAGCAGTGAGGCTGAAGATCTTCTTTTCTTCGAAACTTCACCCACCCAAAAGTGGGATCATAGTGGTGTCTGTGGGACAGAAGCAGATGGATGAGCAGACACTGTCTGTGTCTCTTAGCAGAGGAGGCAGATAGTACCTAACCAAGTGTGAAGCTGGACCCTGTACTCCTACAGCACTGTGGGAAGTGCTGTTCCTGAATAGCCTCGGGGAAAGCAGGAAAGGTCTGACAAAACATTCTCTGATTCTCTGATTCTATGAAAATGGTTGTTAATGGCAATGTGCCATTATACAGGGTCTCCTCACCCCCTACAGGTGGCCTCCAAACTGCGTAGAATTCACGAAACCTTCTGTTTTGAAGGATCAGACTTACCCTGATTACAACTGGAAGAAATTCTGCTCCCTGAGGGAATAATTAGGAAGCTGAGCTGAAGCTCAGTGTTGAACCACACTTTCCCTTTACAGTGGTTTTCCCTTGCAGCTTGGAGGGTAATTCTTCAAAAACATTGTGCACATCTCGCTGTAACAGATGCTCGAGAGAGCCATGTTGTTCTTTCCATGACTGTCAGGAGAGGAAGCAATGAAACAAGGGGTAAAGTAAGGAACTGTCTCATCAGAAAAAAACATTTTTTTTTTCTTCCTGTAAAACTGAGGTCATTTTGGGTAATCATAGCAGCAAGACGCAGTGCCATAACCAGATGCAAAGTTATGCACTTATTTAGTGGTATGGGTTAAAATTCTTTAGTTTATGGCTTCTGGCATTGGGGTTTTTCTAAATAAGGAAGCATGAGTAATCGGAAATCTCCCGTTTTAGTATTACCATAGAAACAGGCTATGTAAGAAGTAAACGAACTGTGTTTACAGAGCTGTATCAGGTCTTATTGAGTCTGTAGGAATAAAACTAACAATGGTGGAAGAGTCCAGGGGACTGAATATCCGAGTCAGCAAAGCATTGAAAGCCCCTAACATTGTTCACCCTGCCACCATGTGTTTCTTTGTTCTCGATGAAATTAATTCTGTGCACTATCCGTGTACACACATTTGGCTTTGTCTCATAGTAGTGACTAAAAGAACAATAATGAGCACATTTCTTCCCTCTCAGGCTGTAAATTTTCTATGATTTTGCTGTATAGAAGGTTATTAAATATTACTTTTGAAAAAGTATATTCAAACGAGTATCTGTTAATCCATTACAGTGGCTAATAAGGAAACTAATGACAAGTGACTAAACCTTTTCCCAGAGGACTGAACAATTTGCATAAGCAATTCCTACCTCCACAAGTCACTTTCTCTCCCACAAAGACAGTAAAATTTTAAGTTAAATGTCATAAGAGAGCAACACTCAAAAAATTAATAAAATAAAATAAGAAATAACAGACTCCTGAGCAAATACCATCGCTGTTGAACTTAAAAGCTCCCTGGTTGTCATTTACATAAAACCCCAAATATTCTTACCATCCTAACAGCCAAAAAAAGAAGTGAAATAGAGGTCTGTATCATGAGTGCTGATCAGAGTTACAGCTTTAGAGTTTCCTTGAAAATCCAGACATGCTGTTTATATGTAGAACTACTGACAACACACATATCAGTGCAGTTGAAGTGATTTCAGCAATGTCAGTGACCAGATTAGAACAGGTAGCAGAGATCGCTGAAGAAATATAGATTAGTGTGAGATGACAAATGCAGTTCAGTATATATGGGATGTAAAGAAGTTCTTTTGAAATGCTGTCACAAATGCAATAAAGCATAAATCTGGAGAGTTACAAAGGGCAGACTCCCACAGTTCTGGCACCGCTGATGTTAAAGAGAGCAGTTTCCCCACTCAGTCACAATAAGAAAATACATTCTGTATCCTTGCCCTGCTCTGTTGCCTCCTTTATCTCCTGCACACCATGTGCATGTTGCTGTCAGTAAGGGCTGTGGGTAGTAGTAACTCCAGCAACAACATATTTAAATTGTTTGTGACTGTATTGTGCAAAGAGCTGAATATTTCAGCAGCAGTTTGTAGTGCTGGTGAACCTAAGGGCCACATTACAGGCATGCTAGAGAAGGGATACCCTGGGCAAGCTCTGGGCCAAAGGGCTTTAGCACCTGGAAGTTGTTAAATGCACTTGTATTTGTAAACTCGTGGCATCCTCTCATTTGTTTTCTTACAAAATGAATCCATTTTGTGGCTTCTGCACCTGCTGTGCAGTGTGAAACAAAGCCCATGAGGACAACCAGGGGAGTTCTTTTCAAAAAACACTCCTGATGTGAACAAAACCCCTCACGTTAACACATCTTCTATTGACTGGGGTTAGAGTTCCCAACTTCTGTTGACAGCAAAAGGTGAGCAGAGCTTTTCAAGTAAGCCAAGGAGATTTGCTGTGCTCCATGCCTGCAGCGTTTCAACAAGGATTAAGTTCCCAGAACTAAGAACTTGATTTTCAAAGTCTTGCTGAAGCTTACTTCAAAAATAATGAGTTGTCTAACATCCTAAAATTGAAGGAGACATCTAAATAACTCCACAATTTTGTTAGTATTTGGCACACATAAATACATTGGTTTGTATTCTCAAACAGCCTCCAATTTACATGATGATGATGATAGCAAGGAAAGACAGATTAGTCTTGTCTCTTAGAACACTCATTCTGATTTTAATTATTTATCTCCAGACAAAGAAATATAACTCTTTAATGGTACTGCTTGTTAAGCTGAAAGTTTAAAAGTGAGCATTGCTATAATAGACACAGAATGTATATTGGAGATTCTAACTAGGCATGAATAAAAAAAAAAAAAGAAAAAAAAAGAGGTAGAGAGACCACATCAAAATTTTTTTAATTATTGGGATCTGTTGATTTTGATTTGTAATAAAGGACATTTTCGGTATTGAAGAGTTGTCTGGGAGCAAAGCCAGGAGTAGCAGTGGCAGGAGGAAGAAAGAGAACTACACAGATATTTTTGTTACAAATTGTCCAAAAAGTGGATGCTTGTAAAGGTTTAGTAAACAAATTCCTTGCACTGCATGTGCCCTGAAACTAATGAGATGCCATGGAAAGATGCACAATAATAATAGTTATTGTTTTTTCCTGATACATGTGCTTTGGGGGAAATAAATATATAAAGAAAGAAAATATTACACCTAAAACCCTCTCAAATACTTGTCCCCATCCAACATTACTATGCTTGTAAAATTAGCTGTCCACAAAAGTGAGCTTCTTTTAGCTTCATGAATTGCAGAGTAAATTTTGAAAGGAAGATAAGATTTGCCATGGCCTGAGTCACTGCATTTGGGCTGGAGCAGGCTATCTGTCCTTTGCACACACACAATCATGCTCCCTTTGCCCTCCAGCGCTCTACATGTTTCAAATAGACAACAACCCAAGGGAGAAGTGTAGGTCACGTGCGTGTCCATCACTGGGCTGCTCCATGCACCTCGTGACTAGGAGACATCACTGACAGCAGCAAGACCCTGAAGGCAAAAGTGGGCTGGTATTTCATTGCAGGCCTGGGGTCCTCCCCTCTGCAGCTCACAGGGCTCCATGTCCCAAGGACAGTCACTTCCCAGCCGTGCCAGCGCCTGGGCTTGCTGCCTCCGTGGTCCAACAGGGACGTACAGGAGCAATCTGAGCTTGCAGCATGTCACGCTCTGCAATGCCAAACTCTGGGTCTCTTGGTACGTGCAACCCTGTTCTCCACCCATAACACAAGTGCTGAGAACTAAAAACTTCCTGAAGGCGAGTTGGCACCTATGACAACATGAGGTGATGAGAAACAGAAACACGGTTTGAATTTTCATGGGTTTGCTGCTGGTTTTCCATGGGGACCACCTCTGGCAGAGTGGCCTGAGGACTGATCATTATGCCTGGATATGTGCAGCATAACTTGTGGAGTGCTTGTCCCATATCAGCCACAAGTTACAAAATGGGCAGCAGCCCTGGGTAACATCTGCATGCATTTGACCTGTAGACACTCAATTAAGGATTGCTGCAAGGCTCTCTATTATGTAGCTTCACTGTAATCCTCTGCAGTGATTTAAATCAGTCACACCATCAGTTCTATCAAAACAGTCAAAGCCCTTTTCAGTAACTGGAGCTATTCCATAATAATTTTCAGTTTTTGGCATGGAAGAACTTCAGCTGTACAGATATGCTGAAAAGTTGTTCAAAACAATAAATAATAATAAAAAAATCTGTATTTTTCAATTTTTCCTAGTTCTAACATTTGAATTAAAATTATATATGCCAAGGTAGGACCAGAAATATTTCATGTAGAAGCTTGAAAATATTACCAATGTTTGATGAGTTGAAGGCAAGTTAATGGTTCAGCAGTGCTGCTTTCACTGTCAATGTTTCTGACTCTTGCTAGTTGAGGGAGGTGTTTCTGCCCCTCTTCTCCACTCTCATGAGATCCCACCTGAAGTACTGCACCCAGCTCTGGGCGCCTCAGCATGAGAAGGATGTGGACCTGTTGGAGCAGGTCCAGAGTAGGCCACAAAAATGATCAGGGAGCTGGAGCACTTCTCCTGTGAAGACAGGCTGAGAGAATGGGAATTATTCAGCCTGGAGAAGAGAAGGTTCAGAGAGACCTTAGAGCAGCCTTCCAGTACCTAAAAAGGGGCTAATAGAGCTGGAGAGGGACTTTTTACAAAGGCAGTAGTGATAGGACAAGGAGGAATGATTTCAAACTGAAAGATGGTCTGTTTAGATTAGCTATTAGGAATAAATTCTTTTACTATGAGGTTGGTGAGGCACTGGAACAGGTTGCCCAGAGAAGCTGTGGATGCCCCACCCCTGGAAGTGTTCTACGCCAGGCTGGATGGGGCATCTGGTCTAGTGGAAGTTGTCCCTGCCCATTGCAGAGGGGTTGTGACTAGGTGATATCTAAGATCCCTTCCAACCCAAACCATTCTATGACAAAACATTACTATGCTATTTATCATTATGCCATAATATATATAAATTCATAGTGCATCTGTATCTAATTTGTCTCCCCCACTCTCTGCAAAAAACATATAATAAAGGAGGAAGAGCTACACAAAGAGAGAGCCAGTGAGACCAAAGATGTGGCACCACTTCTGTTCAAGGAGTGACAAAGGGACTCTCTACAGCCAGGAGAAGAGACAAGTGAGGGAATATCATAGAGACCTCTATTAACTTCTGAACAGACCTGAAAAAATATTATGGGAGTAATTGCTCTTTCCTACAATGAAGGAATTTGCAGTAAAACCTACAGGTTCTAGGTGGCAGGCTGAGGAGAGATGCAAGAACAAATGTGCTCTTTGTACAAATAGGTATCTTGCTTGTGGATCTCAATGCCACAGGATGTTACGGATCTAAAAGGACTAAAAGGGTTAAAACTGGTTGAATGCATTAATGGAATTAAAATCCATCTAAGATCCCTTCCACCAAGATGCCACCTCTGCAACTACAATCACAGAAGGCTGGTAACTATATCAAGAAGTTGTCCCTACATTGCTGCCTATTTTTATGTTCTTCCCAAAGTAGGTAATATTTGTTACTGCCAGAGACAGGATCCTGGACTGGCTGGACTTTGAATCTGATCCAGTGTATCTGTTCTTGTGATCTTACATTAACTTTTAGCAAGGGAAAAAAGTGGAGGATATTCTAGTACTCAGGACTTTTAAACTTTGAATCCTCTATATTCAGTTCCCAGAGCTGAGCAAAACAAACTTAAATCTCACTGATATCAAATCAATTCAATGATTTTTGAGTGACTTGGGAGTCATGAATAATAAAGCTATATTACATAATAAACCACAGCTTCAATATGCCAAAAGAGTCAAAAATAGAGCATAGATAATAAACATATTCACAGCTGTTTTCTGATAATCTTGAAGTACAATGGATTGCACCATTGTTTTGGTGCAATCTCTGATTTTCAGATAAGACTCTGGCAGCATTGTAAAAGAGAATTCTTTTCTCCACACACACTTTTCTACAATAATACCAAGAACCACCAGAAGATCCTTGGCAGTTTTTTACAATTTTTTCAGGACCTACCTCTGCTAAGCATTGCATTTGTCGTTTTATATTATCAAGTGTAACTTCACTTGACTCAGATAAAAAAATTCCAATTAAAAGATTAAGAATGTGATCTGCTTTACTGCAATTTTGGCTCCAAGAGAGAATCACAGTGAGTTTTATAATTTGAGCCACAGTAGGGTACTATATGTAGTTTTATTTTCCCTGTCCCCTTTCATTTCATGTTCTGATTAATAAGTCATATTCACAGGGGTCAGAAAAGGGAGAAAGATAAAAAAGATTATGGCTCAACATTATCAGACTGTATAGGGAGCAGATTTAGCCATCTCTTTGATTATATCCCCTGGTTAGGATGAGATATGGTCTACAGTTCATGGCTCATTCCTCATAACCAGTGAGGCAGAAATGCAATGTAATGAAAATTGATCTATAGAACTTGTTTGATTAGCGAAATATGAGCAAAGAAATTACTTCTGAAGAAAGTGAAAATAAACAGTATGTACCAGCACAAGCAGACAGACACACACACACACAGACAGGCATCACTTTTCCCTCCAGAAAAGCAGGTGGGGTAAGCACTGGATGCGTTCACCAGCAAAAGAGTTCATTGCTTCACCTACTTCTAAATCTCACTGTAGATATTCAGCTACAGAAATAGAAAAGGAAAAATGAAAATTCCCAACTTATGATTGTGCTCTTTCACTAAATATCAAAAGACAACATTTTTGAAAAATAAAAAGTGGCTTCACTGCTGAAGAAGACCTTGTAGCAAAATATGTCTTCAGTTACTTGTTTTTCCTTCAGCTTCTCTCTGTGCAAGCCAAGGCACAAAACTGATGCTCTCTTTCTTCCATGTTTTTTATTTGTAAAATGTGGCCAGTAGTACACTAGAATTCTGTGAGAATTAATTTAATACAGGCAGAGCTTTGGCTTCCAATGGCATAAAAACATGTTGTGGAAACAAATGCATTCCCTCTTATCTGAAACGTGTATCTTTTACGTGGTCACTTGTACGTTCTCAGCAAACTAATAACAAATGATCTTCCCATCTGTGCAGGCTCACTCATACAGTAGGGAAGAAAAATAACTTCTGTTGTTTAGATGAGCAATGAGGGAACATGGAGCAAATCAGGGTAAGCAAACATGCCAGACTAAAGCCATATAGTGAAATATGATCATATAAAACATTTATGGACTACTTTACAAAGAGAAATCATAAGCAACTGAGGCTAGTTGTAGAGAAATCACAGAGACAAAAGGGGTCAAGTGTTTAAAATAAATTTTTCATTGTAAGTAGCACAAGGCATTCCTATGCATTATTTTATAAGGAAAATATTTGTTCCCTTGAGACTGCTAAGCCACCTCCAGAGATTTTAGTTTTCCATGCTACCCTGCTATTTCGGCACCTACATATGCTTACAGATTTTTGCAGTGATTTGGTATCTATGACTATTTTTCTGACAGATTTGTAATTGAAAGCAGCATGACAAACTGCAGGAAGCTCCATCCCCACAGATGTGCTGTCGCTGCTGCAGGAAGCCAGCCTGCCTGCACAGCCTGTTTTTATGCTGTCCCTGAGCCACCACCATGCCCTGCGAAGCACTCGTAGATCAGAAGTGGAGCAGAAATGCAGCTGACAGCAAAACGTGTCAACAAATACTCCAGGATGGGAAGCCTCCAGACAATGAATAGGTGGGTAAAGCTCCTGAAGGGAGCTGTTCCCACTTTGTGTCAGGGTGAATTTGGTCCAAAGATCTCAGCCTTGGACTGCTCCTTCCCTTTGTTTTCATGTTCCTGTACGAGGAAAATCAGCTAGAAGCCAAGGGACTAAAAGGCAGCTTTAGTACCTTCATTTTCATGTTGTGTTTTCCCCACCTCTCTTCAAAGAACAAGGGAGCCTATCAACAAGACACAGCAAACTGGGTTGTCTGTAGCTGTGCCTATGGTGCTGGGATGGTCCCATGTGTTACCTTGCAGTCACTCTGCAGATAGAAGGCCAGACACCCCATGATTTACAGTTTTGGGCAGGGAGGTGTCACTTCCCCTTGTTATGAAATTTATCGGGAGAGTGTAAAGAGCTAAAAATACCACAGTGGAAGAAATCCACTGAAATACAGGTGTAAAATAGCACACATTTTCATTCCTGGGATACTGCAGAAGCATCCAAAAGCATGTTTTTTGAACTAATTTTAAATCACAGCAACTTGCGTTAATGCAACACCTGACAGTAAACAGCTAATGAAATCTGGTTGACACTTCTTCCAGGTCCCTGCCTTTGAGGTGACAGATGCCTGTTGCTTTCTGTTTCACATGCCCATAGGTCTTCAGCTAACATTTCTGGAAGCCAGTGGAAGACTGTTCTCCGCCTTCAGTCATCAATGAACCAGGCCTAGAGAGATCCTGGGGCTGATATTGCCTCATGGCACTTGGCCTTTGCAAACACATGGATATCTGGCAGGTTGTAATTGCTTTTTGCTGAAACAGCAATGTCTGAAGATATGCCGGTGCATTAATATACTGTATTATTTACAGACTTGCATGCTGGGCCAAGATAAACCCTCAGCAACCGAATCACCTCGGTCTGAACTTTTCTTTCTTGCTTCGAAATTTCACTTCGTGTTCTCATGATATCTACTACCACTGCTGTGTTTATTCAGTTTGCTGTGTGTCTCAGATTGAACTACAGTTCTGAGTTTTCACAGTCAACACAGCCTCACTGATGAATGGGAGATTCCATGCCCAGCATTACTCATTCGCAGAAGAATGACTAGAAGAGCACTCCAAGACCAAAGGAGTGATGCCAGGCATATTTCCTATTTGCTTTTATTCAAAGCACTTCCATTGATTCTCTTACACTTGCAGAACTATTGTTGTCTGGGAATTTTGCATGAACTAAAAATAAAAGCAGCAGTTTCTGAAGAAAGGTATTCTAGGTTAGATCTAGTAGCTGGCCCTATTCAAAGTGCTGTGACCTGCTCTGCTTTGCTGCCAACGGGGTGTGGAGGGCAGCTGGGCACATTTGAATTGTGAATTAAAATTTTGACTTAACCCCAGTTTTCCTTCAGTCGGTACCTTGCATGGATGCATGTGGGGATCTTTTATATTACCCACTATTTTTTACCTGGTTGTCTTCTCTGATTATCCCTTGCTAGACCTGTGTAGCTGTATTTATGTTACAGAATGCAGAATCATTTCTAAAAGTGTGCAGAGGTCACAGTAATGGTGTGCAAAAATCATGTAGGTTTTGGGTTTGTTTTTAAAACCTAGTTTAAGCACTATGGCATAAAGTGTAGGACAGTTGACAAAAGGACAAGGAACAACATGAAAAGAGGGAAGGAGGAAAAGAAGGAGGCCTTTTAGATACTACATTGCATTACTTATGCTTGAATTAGATTTTGTATTAATTATACTTGAATGAGACTGTAAAAAGACAAAACATAGTGAAATGCCACATCCCAGCGATAGGCAGTTGATGCACATGGAGATTTGGTGACGTACCCAGGGCCACTCAGAAAACCTGAAGCAAACAGGAATAAGCCTTACCTGTGAATACCTGCACTGTCCAAATGCTCTTCACTTTTGCTCAGTACATCTTTTCAACCCTCTGGGGATATGACTGTGGGTCAGGATTGGCCCTGCCAGGGCTGTAGAGTCCATCAGGATGGCTGAGATTCTCAAAACTATTAAAAAATGTAAACATTTTTGGCTAATTTAGTAGTGGAAGGAAGAGTAATTAAAGAGCACAAGCTATGCTAATATTTGTGGTGAGTGAGTCTCCATGCTCTTTCAGACATTTGAAAAGGCAACCCCTGTGTCTGGGTCATCTCTCCCGATGAGTGAGGTCCCAGGGTACCATGTGACCAGCTGCAGAACTATTAGTGCAAATCGAGGCAAGCTGGAGAAAGCCTCATCTTACACAAATCATTAGCAAAATTCATTCAGCAGTGCTAAGATTTTAACCAGGATGCTTTCTCAAGGTTTTTCTTGGGTGCTCTGCCTTCACAGACGCACCTTTCCTCCGCCTTTATTTAAGCACACAATTGGGGTAGAAAAGTAAATTTTTAGCTTCAAAGACTTTCCTCTCCGTGGCTATTTTTGTCACCAGTGGCTGCCTGTCACTAAGTAGAAGGAATACTCCTTTGTACTGTATGACCTGGATAGATTTTTCCTTTTACTTTATATTCTAAGGTAACACTTGAAAATAAAAAAGCATTCCAAAACCAACACACTTCTTTTTTTTTAATACATAAAAAGGAAATTACATTAACAAGATATTTCAGAAGAAGATATATATTTGTCTGTCAGTTTCATGTGCCAAAAACTCCAACTTTTTTTACCAAAAATTTTACACCTCCTACAAGCTCAGAATGTTACCAGACCTAGAAACACACAATGAAACCATCCTCCCCTCCAGAGACAACTTTGGTCTGGGCATCATATGCAACAGTTAGAATGCTATATTAAAGACTGGTACAGTAATCAGAACAAAAATTAGTTAAAGTTGAAAAGGATAAAAAGGAGAAGCTAAGGTTCAGTGACATATCTTCTCTGAAAATCAGGGTCATGATTTTTCTTTAACTGAATATCTAGAATCAGTGGAAGTTTTGCTCCCCTGCTTCTTTACCTGTGAATCAGTGTCAGTGCTGCTGGTTCACCTATGCAGAGCACACCATGGAACAACAAGTAGCAAAGATTAGCTCAGATATCATATATAACAATCCCTAAAGACTAATCTATACTTTAATTAAACACATTCTAGCCTCCCCAGAGGCAGCCTCTGGTGTGAGAAGTGCTTTTATTAGGTAACTAAACTAGTAATGAAAACAATAGTAATAATAAGAACAACAAAAAACCCCCAAAACCAGAAAAGGGCAACCCTTTCTTAGTTTATGAATTGCTAGTTTTTTATTGTATCACTTGGGTGTAAAATTGTCAGCATGCAGAGTACATGACCTCAAAAATAAAACAAAGAAGAAACTTCCCAGTCTTGCCAAACCCACTTCTCACAAAAGACAGGCAAGGGAGGCCAGAGGGAGCTCTCTTGAAAAAAATAAATCTCAATTCCCAAACTTTATTCTCACAGATCTGCCTATTTTTTCAACAAGAATACATGTAGAAAATTAATGGCTGCCCAGCAATAAGGAAAAGCTCTGCTCTGTTTCCCTCTCCTCCTCATTGGAAGTCTCATTTACACACAGTTCAGGCTAATGTTGGGGGTTTTCTTTGCTAATTTTCCTCCCTAGGGTGGGTAACGATTTCTCAGAGCTAATACATCCTGACAGATGCAGTCATACTAGTGCTTGCACTCTGCATCTTTGTTGGCCATTTGGGCCATGGTTTGGAAAGCTGATCTCTTAATCATTTTATCTGATGGATGTCACTTACTATAAATTGACAGTTGTTTGAGGTGCTGATATCGACCTCTTCTGTTCTCACTGATGCAGGAGACAGACTTTCTGTGGGGCTCAGTCAGTCAGAAACCAGGGTATATGTGGCAGAGTAGCTGTTTAAGCATTGTCTTGTAGATATAAAACCGCATTTGAATTTTGTTGTGTGTTGGGAATTGGCAGATGCCAAAGCCCAACATGGCAGAAGTCCCATATAGTATTGTACATCACACCTGCTGCAGGACTTTGAACTTGATGAACCACAGATCACAGGCAAGGGTTTACCATTCAATACTCTCAGCAGGCATGGAGCTGTGATAGATCAGAGCCACAACCAAGCAGTTAAAAAGCCAACATTTTCTCAGAATCCAAGTGTTCCCTGTAAGTTAAATCATCCCTTATAGTTAAAAACTATGTTAGTCTTTACATTCATGTACTAATGATATTAAAAACAAATTAGAGCATGTGCTAGGTGGAAATCATCAGCTAGAAAAAGTATCTCCTGTCCTATTCCATACCATGTTTAATTTGCAAATTGACTGTTCAAAGCTAAGTACATTTGCTAAGTGAAAGACAGAGAACAGAAGAAGGGGAATGATCAGAATGTGAAAGGTACCATCAGAAATCAGCAGATATTGAACCACTGGCTGTACACTACAGGTACCATGCCTTCCATTTTAGTTCTCCTTTCCAGTTCAGTTTTACTACAGGAATCTTGTCTGGAAGTAAGTTTGCACAAGGTGGAATACCTGTGGCCTTAAATTTTTTTTTTACCTGATGTGTATAGCATGCTGTGGCAGGGGGCTGTGCCAGTCAGTCCCTCCTTCAAAGGGTGCGTGGGCAGTGGCTGAGTGTCTGGGCCAACCCTCCAAAAATGCCTTCACCCAGAGCCTCCATGAGCTCCCCAGTGGTGCTCCCTCCATCTGGCAGGTCCTTCCCTCTGCTGGGGGCACAGCAGAGCTCCCTTTCTCTTTGGGACACGGACATGGGGCAGGGTCAAGAGCTAGGCCATAGATTTGAAGGCAGACGAAGGGTCCCGGGAGGGGACTTTAAACAGGGATGTGGTTGCTGCCTTCATTACCCTACTGCAGTGCAAGCAGCCATCAAAAAAAAGATCCACTGAGAAGGAGGACCTAGAAAGACCTGTGGGTATGGCAGGATTTTTATGATATATTAGCCTGAATGGCTCCATGATGTGGAATTTTACCTGGCATTAATGGACTTTTTTACAAAAATTGAAGCATTATTTAGTGCAGATAGGAAAGGATGAGAGTTTAGATCTGAGCCATAGTCCCAAGGTTAAGGATGTAGCAGGATCTCACAGACTGTTGGCTGCACTGTACATTCCCTTTTTAGAGGTGTGAAAACAGCGGAAACAGCATCTGAGAAGACAAGCCAGAAATACATCATTTACATTACTGAAGCAAATTAATACCAGGAGGTACTTTCCCCTTCCAAACAGGCCTCAAGAGATTGATCTAATTACTTATTTTTTGTTGTACAAAACTGACCCATCTGCCTCCAAGTCACCCTAGCAGAGAGACGACTGAGTGCAAAAGGTGAAATTAATAGAGCTGAGTCGAGAGAGCAAAGTTGGAGTACACAGTGAGCCTGAGATTTGGGCTGAGGGTATCTCCTAGGAGCTGTAACGATGGGGTGCAGGTGGTAACTAGGCTCCCTCGTGAGTGCTTGGGGAAATGAAGCCTTAAAATAGTTGTAACAGCACCTGATCCAGGAGCAAGGTGGGGCATGGTGGTCTCACATGATAAAAATCACTGTTCAAAGCATACAAGTGGCTAAACCATTTCTGCTGTAATTCTGCAAGAAATACTGAAATTGCTATTTTGAGTAGTTAAAATCGTAGGCTGGCTAAGAAAATAACTATCCCTTAAAATACTCAGAACTGAATGGCTGCCCTTTGATTCACTGGCTTTGCCTGTTGCTCCTTGTTCTGGGGAAACAGGATCTGAGATGGTGACAAATGATTAGTAGGTGCATCACCCTGTGCTAAAAATGCACTGGGAGTGTGTGTCAAGAGACCATAGAGAGGACAGGAACATCAGGCTTTGGGACTATTTGGCTAAATTCAGTTTGAGGAGAGACCTGGAGGCTTTTCTGCTCACCTGATCCACCAAGAGCAGCAGGGCTGTGCAGGCAAAGGGAGAGGTCTTGCAGCAGGGCTAGTGCTTGTCTGGTGTAGGTACCCTAAGGCAGAGACCATGAACCCCATGGACAAATGGAAAATCTCATAATATGTGTGATAAAGGGTAAGGATGAATTTATTTTACTTTTTGTGTTACGAAAGACTATCATGACCACCTCAGGAAGGGGCCATGCAAAGTGGGGCACTAATCTGGTTTCATGTTATGGTGAGGATGCTTATTAATTCTGATATCCCTGAATACCCCATGCATCTACATCCACTACCAAAAAGTTCTAATACTTTCTGTCATTGGTACAAAGCATGGTCTAAATACTACTGAAATCAATTTTTTTGTAGTAGAGATGCCACCATCTTCATCAGATTTTTTGGCTAAGGCCCCAGTGAGAACAGTATGATCCATAGTTCCTGGAACTTGTAATCAACTAATGAACAAGAAATTTCCTTAACACTGCCTTCCCATCCCATTAATCATGTTTGTTATTAATTAGCTTCATAATTGCCTTCTGGAGGTATGAGTGTCACGGTCCTTAATTCACCAACACGTTTTATGGCTATTTTTAAGAAGAAACAAGCAAAGGCATTGCACAGGGCAAGGGGTGAAGAATGTCTGTGGCAAAGTATTAAGTGAAGAGTGCAATGGAATTTAGCTGTTGGACTTTAGCTGTTGGGGTTATGAAGCATTCTGGCTTCTGACTGTACAGTCAGAGCCAGGAGGCACATGGATAATTCGGGCATGTTCTCAGCAGAGAAGAGCACAGATATTGCTGACTGAACCAGTTTCTGGAAACTGTGAATTTGGATTCAAGGGAGATTTATTTGGATTTCTTTATGAGCTAAGCAAGGAGAAATGTAACCAGGGCAGATGTATAAAAGCAATTTTGCTGAGTAAGTAGAGAGGATGGCGTAGCTGGCCAGGGAGTTGCACTGTGATCTTTGGCTGAGCTTTGCAAAGTGTGACAGCAGCACATTACCTCCTGGGCAGAGGAGCTGCGGCAGAGATGAAACCATTTACTTATGCATAACTTACAGTTTTACTTGCTTACTCACCAATTGCTATGTTATTCCAAAACAGTGGATAAAGTAACCTTGAAACTCCTGATGAATGCACAAACAAAATAAGCAGGTTTAGCAAGTGTCCTGCAACAGCTCCACCAGGGCTAGTACAGCTATTAACAGATGGGAATAATGCTGTCATCATGTTACTTTGTGCCTGTTAACATCCTCCAGCACTGTTCAGACTGCTGAAATCCCCCTCTGCAGCAGCAACGTATTCATAGAAAACACTGCTCAGTTAGGCATTTGTTTGACTTGGACAATCCCACAGGAAAACCTTTACAACGACATTGCTCCAGGTTGTGGTGCACGGGTACAGCACCCACACCCTGCCTTCCAAGCAACTGAAAGCCAGAACGAGGGTGGATGGAAGTTCAGAGGGAGGGGACACCTGCTCTGCCTTCTCACACGAGTTCTTCAGAGAAGCAGACAGAACTGCTAGAAATAACGTATTCTGCCTGTTAAATTGTGCAATTTGTATTTCAACTTAATTTCTGTCCTGCAGTAATTATAAATAGAAACCAAAAGAAAAGAACATATTTGACAGCAACTTGATTTTGTTAATTAGTTTTCTCTTTAAATCTGAAATAAATCTGGAATGCACAAGGCACATGAGTGTCCCCCTGTCGTCTCCCCAGCTATGTGTGTACATGCAAATGCATGTCTGATGTCTGTGAAGTTTTGGACTGATTGCATGCATTCAAATGCAGTTTACTAAAAGATGTAATATGCCATGTAATTGTAAAGCTCCCACTTTGGAAGAAGTTAAGGTACTTCCTTAAACATCTTGTGTGTGTTCCTTTTCACCTTTTAGCTATGCTAATGTCGCTCTGATAAAGAAATTTTCTTACTTGTTTTCATCTGAATAAATTTTAAATATATAAAATAAAAATTAATCATCATCGTCCATGATTTTTTCATACTAAAACTGAGTACAAAATTGGACAGAGTTAGTATATGTGTTGTTCAAATAGATGTTAAAGGTGACCAACCCTTACAAATATTTCAAAGAGAAGTTGTAACTCTTTGTAATCCTTCCGCCTGGTGCATTTTAAAAGCTCAAATGTAAATATTTGAAAAAGCAAAAACTGTCTCTAAATTTTTCTCCCAGAACAGTGGTGAAGATTTATTCTTTGCTTTTACAGGTGCTGATAACTGGAAACCTTGGCTGTCACAGGTGATAAGGGCTGTGGTCTAAAAACTTACACAAAGGCACCATAAAATGTTAGTTTATCACTGCACTAAACCAGGTATTTGAGAAAATAAACAAATGAACAAGTTTACGGACAAGTTTACAGTCTCAGCCCCAAGAATTTACAGGCTGCCTGGAAGCTCCTCTCCTTCTTCATTGTTTAGTCTTGAAGGTCCTCTAAAGTTGTTATTTCTCCAGCTTTCCAGTCACCTGAATTTTTGAGGCTAGACAAGAAGTAAATATCTCGTACAGAAAACAAAGACACTCTTGAGGAAGAAAATCTTCAAAGCCATAGAAGTCAAGGCCTTTGCTGAACCATAGTAAGAGCAAAAGGAAATTGAGAAAAGTAATTTCTCTTCTCTCTTTTGGAGGTCACAGGCTGTGTCTTGTAAGTCTCGTCGAACTTCAACTTTAAGTCAAACTGTGGGTTGAAGAAGGCAGTAGACCCTGCTGTGGGGAGCAAAGTTGTGACTCAGAATCAGGTTTCCTAGAGTCAGAGTGAAGAGTACCCTCCTGGAGCGTTCATGAGAGTTTGCTGAAGGCAGATATTTAGCCTCAAGCCAAAGACAGCACTTGGACACAAGCACATCAAACCTCCTGGCTGCTGGAAGAACTGGGATTGCTGTCCCTGGGGCATGAGGATGTGGCTCTGACCCAACCATGTCCCACCAGTGAGACGAGGCAGGTAAAAATGCAGGTCATATGGGTTGACCAGGGCTTGGAGGAAGGCATGGAGCAGGGATAGAGGCATTGGAAAAGAAAAAAAATTGTTTTAGGTTAGGAGAACAAAGGAGGAGAGGAAATGCAACAACAGCAGCAAAAAATATGCTTTTTTGGTCTTAAATTGAAAATATAAGCCAACAGTGGGGTTTTAGGTATGCCCTATGCTTAAGGACAATGTGTTAAATATCTCTGATGTCTTAATCAACTACTTGCCCATAGAAACCTCAGTGAAAAGCTTCAGAATCATTCCAGAGTGATTTTTATTCTTTCACCACTGCCCGTTAGTTCCCCTGTTTCCACCAAAGACCTGGAGGGACACAGAACAAATCCAGGGATCAAGATTTCACACCAAGCTGTACAGTAGTTGGGGCTGCAGGGTGGAAGGAGAGGATGGCTGAAAATTGTGCTGCGTGCCAGTGGCTTGGCTCGCATTGCACCAGGATTATTGTCTCTTCATGCAGTGAAAAAGGGCTGTTGAAAATCTGAAGCGTGAATATGCCAAAAATCTGTGCTTGTTGGGTTTTTTTGTTTGTCATGAAAAATGTGACATGACTCTTCCATTCCTACAATTATTTTCTACGGGAAAGTCCTTATCTGCAATAAATAAACCCCAGCATTTTGAGTTTACTTCACTACATATTTCATTTTCTTTCTTTCCTCCAGTTTTCTACTTAATTTCTGTTTTACTACAACAAAAAGCCAGGATACAGCTGTTAGTGGAAATACAGCCGACTTTTTTAGAAGACAGACATGTTGATGAGTACTGCAAAAACATACATAAATGTTCCTGTTTTCCTGCATTTTTTATAGTTATTTGAATGGGTTTTGCATTTGCTCTCTCTGACTTCCATGGCTGCAGGTTTGTACTTTTTAAAAATCAACTGTTCTTTTTCCTGTTTCACATCCTGTTGGATCTATTTAGATTCTTTAGAAATGTAAGGAGAAGATGAAAATTTCACCATATTCTAGGACCCAACAGTCTGTCATATTGGCCTTGATTCCATGCTTCCAAAAATAAGAGCTTTATACTCTATGTCATTGGATAATGGATCAGGACAATATTCTTCTATTTTTCAAGTATAAATAATATCAGTAGAGAGTAAATAGCGTTACTTGCAACTAAGATAGAAACTTAAACCCCTAGTGATAGATAAAACAAGTAATGTAAAGAAGACTTACACCTCCAATAGGTCCTTGCCCTGGTTTCCAAGGCATGTGTCTTTCTATAGTTGGAGGGTATATTGGTTCTTGTAACTGTGAAAGATCGACATGCAAATGAAGTCTCAACTATGATGGAGATTATTTCTTGCATGATTATGTTGTGTCACCCCTGTATAGCAGCAGATCTTTATAGTTTGGAGGTTTAATGAGATTTCAGACCTTGCCAAACTTTGATGTCAAGCAGCAAACACAGAAGGAAAGGAACTGGATGGAGTAAGGTCCGGACTGGGACTGGCCAGGGTGGGTATCTTTAATTTTCACAGTGTAAACAGATTTATGAACACTGCCAACTTTCTGCTGGAGACAAGCACTTCCAGAACAAAAAATTTGCAGCTTTACAGTGGAAAGAAATCACACTTGCAATTGATGTTGGATTTTGAAGAATATTTAAGATCTCTTTTAGGACTGCATTGTATGAGCAAGCGTTCAGCTTCAAAAACTGGTGTATTGTACAAAAAATACTTCATATTCCTGCAATTTATTTATGCTAATGTAACCAGAAACTGAATGTGGTTGTAATAAGGTGGAATCCTTTTAACAAAATAGGATTCTGTTCTATGGCAACACTCTTGCTAACAATTTCCAAATTAGATTTACATAACAATCTTTCTTTCCAGACTGCTGGTCCAACAAATCAAGCTGCAACACTTCTGGTTAAGCTTTGTTCTGCAAGCATTCTGGAACAGTAATTTAGTTGTCAGTTTTGGGGCTGCAGGAGCATAATTAGGTTTTTACAGCTAAAGACATGTCCACATGTCTCTGTGGGAAATTAGATGAAGGGAAGAGCTGGGTTGGGCTAAACTTGCCAAAAGTCAGCTCACAAATGCTGGAGCAAGCCTGAATAGCTCTGTAGACATACAGTATAATGGAAATAGGTTTTCCTGTAGTTACAGCTACGGTATTACTAAATGGTAATGAAATGCCCTCATAGGCCATGAAGAATAAACATTTTCATTCCTACTGTGCCCTTCAAGAAAAGTTCTTCCTGGATGAGGGGAGATGCATTAGTGCTGCTTCAATGAGACAAGGCTGATGGGCAAGCACTTCTTGCTGACATTCCAGGGAATTACTGTATGTTGACATCTCAGAGGTAAATTGGCCTGAGGCCAACCAGTTATGTCTTCTCGTACTTCGTATTAGCAGGTGAACATCCTTTTCTTTTTATAATTCCTTCATGTGTTTTTCCTGGAGCATTCCAGCTCTGAAGGAGGAGAGTCACCTGCCCGTGTTTGCTGTGGTGGGACCCTAACTTGCACTGCACCATCTGCACACTCTGAAGATACAAAACCAATGCCAAAGGGTTTGGGAGCCACTGTGCAGTAAAATCAGAACCCTCACACCAATCTGATCTCACAAAAGCAGAACTGGTGCCTGAGTTGTGAGGCAAAGAAGGCAGCTCATGGGATGTGAATGGGTGCCTCCTCTGGCAGGGTACGGTCAGCATTGCCTGGGGGGCTGGCATGAGGGCACATGCAGTGCAGCTCTACTCTTTACCTGGTGGAGGGCTGTTCATCCTCTTGTACAGTGAAAATGTGAGCAACCTGCTCAATGCAAGCTGAAGAGGGTGGACTCACTGCATTTGACTAACCCAATGCAACCTGGAGCGTCACTTTTTCCTTAATGTAACAAGAACAAACTCATCAATGTACGTGTGCATGTGTGTCCATGCCAGGGATTATAGAGGGCTAGGCATACAAAGCTGGCTGAAGAGAGCAAGCCAACACTTCTGCAGGGTATCTGTGTTTCTAGGTCATCACTAGACCATGAATGTCTAAATGAGCAAAACAAAGTAAATATACCAAACCAAATTCGAGTCCTCTTCTCTTCTGCACCCTTAAAAGAGCTTGTTTATCTCCCTAGATCATAAGTCCTAGAAATAAGTCCCTGAATGTTAAATGTTGCTACCTAGGCAACAGGGCATGATGCAGATACTCAACACAACTCAAGCCTTGCCTCTCTCAGGCTTTTTTCAGTGTGTTAACCAAGTTCTGTATTCAGAGGTGAAACAATAAATATTATTACTGTACAGACAGTCTATAGCAAAGGATAGGGGAAGGACCTGACACAAGGGTTCTTGCTCTCTGAGTTATCACACAGTTTGGTGTGAAACCTCACTCCAGAATTAGGCTGGCTCATGCTTTTTGGACAAGGCCACTAGTTTTTCTCTCTCATCTGTTTGGTGGCTAAAAACATCAACTTTTTTTCCATCTTGGAAAAGGTTTCAGCTGCCAGGGAAAACACCCCATGGTTATTCATCAGGTTTGATTAAAGGTTTGACCAGATGCAGTCCTGCTATCAACTCAAGAGAGCTATTAGAGCAAATTTCTGTTGCTGTACCTCAGCTGTACCTAATGGCCCAGCCATGGCAAGACTGAGCCTGCTGCATCCTCATGGCTGGGAAACCACCTGCCACTCGGCAGTGTTAGCTGAGCAGATGAGATGTTTCACTCCCAGCAGTGCAAAATGTAAGGGGAATAATGAATTGCTTCCCAAGGAAAGCAGTAGCTGGCCACTGAATAGCTACTGAATCAGTGATCTGGTTTTCATTTGGCTTTAGTCCTGCGGGTTTTCTCCTATTGGGTTAAGTGAAGCATCCCCAGATAAACATAAAACAGTTTAATTTTTCTGCTTGCGGGCACCATCAGCCTTGGCAATCCCAACTTGCAGTCAAACCCAGTTAATTTTTCTGTTGATTATCACTTTGCCAGACAAACAATCAATACTAGGACTACGCACACTTTGTATAACCTTTATAAACCCAGTTTTTAATTGACAAACAGGTGTCTGTCTGCATATGTTTCTCACAACTGCAACCTTGCAAAAGTCTTCTGTATTCCTCCTTCTTGCATTTATACATAAGCTCGATTAATTTGTGAGAGCTTAGATTCAAAACGTAGGAGAAAATGTGTTTCTGGTGGTGTCCTCCAGTAAGTGTGTGACTCAGAGCGAGCAAGGAGAGGATTCCCTGGAAGCAGTGCTCCCTCAAGTGCTAATTACCATCTGCACTAGCTTAAGTATCAGCCTTTCAGCCAAAACAAACAGGGCTCAAGACCCTCAGTCTGCCGGGGGCTCCAGTGGTCTCTGGGCAAATGAGGTGAAAGCCAGGGTGCAGTTATAGGTTGCAAATGTAAAACTGGCTCTGGAGAGCACACAGAGCCATCTAAAAGCAATTTAAAACCTCAACTTTTCTACTTTGTGTAATGGACAATAGGGGCGCTTGTCAGAGCTGAGGTCTCTTGGGAGGATTTCTAAGTTTAGTTGCACCTACATAATAAATACAGTGATGAAAGGTCCTTCTTATAGAGCCTGTAATCTCTTGGTTTTTCACATGAAGGCAGATGTTAAAGAAGTTCCGAGACCTGCTAAGCACCTGATTACTACTGATAGCAGCAGTTCACCTGCACGGTTTCACTGGAGACTTAAGGCCACTGCCAGAAGCCTTAATAAACAGCAAAGCAAAATAAACAAAAAACCCCAAACATGAGCGTAATTGGACTAGGCACCAGTGAGGGATGCAGGAGTGGAGGTAACTCTATGGGACAAAGGGCTACAAATGTGTTTGGTGAAACCAGGGAAGGATTTTGGATGTCCAAAAGAAACCTTTTGCCTCTAGCAAGGGACGCCACTCAGGAGAAACTCCAGTCTGGACCCCATGGCAGCTCCTGTGGGAAGTGAGACAGGAGGGCAGAGGTGAGAAATGTCCTTCCCATACAAGCTGCAGCCCCTGCTCCATGAGGCAATGCCAAACAGGTCTCAGGGAGGTTTCAGGCAATCTCATTTCGCTCTGGTGTGAGACAAATACCACTAAAAATATAACAAGAAATGCTGGTGTGGGTGAGGAAGAGGTGCACGTAGAGGAGGGAGAAGGAGCAGAGATGGATGCTTTGTGCTCCAGGCTGGCGTTAGGGGTGGCTTCTAGGGTTCTGAGGGCCAGAAGACCAAAGGCTGAGAAATGCAGGTGTGCACAGACACATCCCTATACTGGAAACCAGTCTGACCCGTATTTTTTTTGGACAGGAATGTACGAAGAGGGGTCAAAACTGAATCGAGCAGTAAGAAGAAAACCAGCCAAAACATGTGCTTGGAGAGTGCCTCTTCTCTCACAGAACCTGCTGGCTGCAGGCGATGCTGGGCGCTAACAGCAATGCTAGGCTCTAGCAAGCAAGGGAGAAAAATGTTAACTGGGCGGTCTTTAGGGCTTGCAATTAGCATAACAAACAGCAGGCCTAACACATGTGCCATCTGGCCACTGCTGAGTGTTATGCAAAAATCCTAAGTCATGAAGGAATTAATTTGCTAGTGGTCAATTCTGTTGTATTAAATAGGAAACTACATTCTGCAGCATCACATGCCAATGACAGAATGCATCAGGGCCTTCTTCATTTCTTTCCAAGACACAGAAAAGCAGCTACTCTTTAATGTCACCTATCTTTTTAGTCTTTATTTAATCTCCAAGCTGCATTAATCATCTTATGTTAGTTGGCATGATGTGGCTGTACGATTCCCCTGCTCACATCCCCCAGCCTTGTTTTAAGAGGTTGCTTTCTCAAAACAGCTTTTTTTTTCAGAAAGCTCCAGAGTTGTGGGCCCTCGGAAAGGCTTATTCCAGTCTGGGACTTCTTCCTGGAGGAATGGGAGAGGTGTGGCCTAATTCTGCTGCTTTGCCCTTTATAACCAGGGTATGTTGGTGCAGTGCTGACAGTGTGGGATAGCTGTCCTAATCCACAGGCAACTCAACTGGTGGCAATCACTCAGGAGAAAGCAAAGGGAAATCCTTAATCTGCGGATTATCTCGGGTATTACATGGGATGATCCTGAAGCATATGAAATTCTTCAATGCATTTTATATTGTGGAACAATGGAGATTTCTCTTCCTACCCCAAATAACCTATTTCGGTGATAAACTCAGCTTCACCTTCCTGCATTATTGTCTCCTGAAGTTTCATCCAGAACTAAGAGCTGCTTGCAAGGGAATATGCTGCTGCTCAACAATGGGCTTCCTAGGCAAATTTCAGATGAGCAATCATAGAATTGTGTGTGACTGAGTGAAATTCCCAGGTGCTTTTAAAAAGTTCCATATGCTTTTAGTCCCCTAGTTCAGTGCTGATGCAGTCAATGTACCAACTTAAACCAATTATTTATTTATTTAAATTTTACTGGGTTTATTTTAGCATTTTTGTTTTATTTCCTTTTGCAAATGAAACTATTTATTTCTTCCCATATGAGTAAATTTTCCTTGTGGGAAGCAGAAAGCAGCTAGAGTAACCAAGAGGCAAAGAGAAAAACAGCCTTTGCCTGTAAATTAAGTTTTCACTGGCTCCTTTGTTCCCCAAGGGCCACAGACTTGATTCTGGGTTAGGAAAAAATACAGCAATTTGTGATTATGCATGGATAAAACAGAGTTATCCTCACGAGGTGATGATATGTCACCATACATTGCAGTCCTGCGGATATGAATTTGGACTGGGATTGTGGAGGCAAAGTTCAGCAGATCTGGCAAATAATTTATAGTGTAAAACGATCATCTTTATTGAAAGAATGCCACCATGTAGACAGGGGAATTAAGGCTGGTGATTTATTGGTTACCACAGCAGCCAATGCTGAAGGAGGCAGAAGACTTTGCTTAATCAGCTTCCCAAGACATCGGGATATCTGGGTAGTAGATAGAGAATATTTTTGGTGTGCTGCTACTGCTTTCCTTCTAGCAGACCTCACCCTGGTGTAAGTAACTGGCCAACTAACAATGCTGTGTGTGCAGCTGTGGACACTTTGGCTGTGCTGAGCTGCCAGGGACACACTCTGCCAAGGTGGCGGCAGAGCTGGGAAGGGCTCCCACTGTGGGCCAGCAGCACAGCCAGGCACTGCCCCCAGATACTGCCCTGTCCTGATGAAGTAACCCCGAAGTACTGCATTAGGACACAAACTTGTTGCTTTAAGCAGGAAATCTTGCTTTGCAACTCTGTGCTCTTTTGGGGTAGCAACCAGTTGTAATTACCAACAAGTGATATGGAAAGATATCCTTACAGTGTAGTTGGAAAAATAAAGACTTCATGTCCTTCTGCAATAAAACCAATGACAGTGTACAGTAAAGCTATTCAAATGTACCTGTTCCAAGGTTTTGCTCCTTCTAAGGCCAGAGAAACACAGTGGGTAATAAGAAATTACACCATTGCAGCTAGTTTAGGTTCCTGAGAATAGGTCTGTATGGTCCTGATGTCTCTGCTTATGGACATTTCACTGCTGTTAAGCAGATACAAGGGCAGATGTTCTACAGACAGGGGAGCTGAATTTTCATTGTGAAACTGCTAAAGATACAGCGAATTAAGAAAGCAAGAAAGAAGAAACTCCTTGGGCCACTGAAAGCAGGTACTGCTCAGTACCATGTTCAAAGCACCGCCAAAGGCAGTGGAAAGAGTTCTCTTACGAAGAGGTGGAGGAAACAGTGTGGATGAAGCAAAGACTGCTTTCTGCACCACAGGGACAGAGTTTCCTTCCCTACTGAAAGAAAAGAAAACACTGCTTGGGCTCCATGGAACAGGACATCCAAAACCAAAAAAAGCCACAAACATGATGCTCCATAAATTCCTTTTAAAAATCTTTTTAATGAAGAAATAATTCCATTCCAAAATATAGACACACAATTAAATAGTTTAATCACTTCAAAATATAACATGTCCCCAGTAGGTTCCAACACACACACACAAAACAATACTTAACAGCAATACAAAAACCCCATACAATAGCAGTTCTGTTACAATACCAATGAATAACGTGACATCTTTAGTGTCTCTGTATCTGTCTCAAGTGGTGTCAAGTACAGTAGTTTTAAAAATGTCTTACAGTTAGTAGCCTCAAGATGTAACTCTTCATACTTTTTTGGTTCAAAGGTAAAAATGCCCTTTTGTCTTCAGGACACAGTGGAGTGTTTGTTGTTCACAGCTCCGTCTGCTGAATTGAACCAACACGATTATAGCAACCCAAGGTTGCAATATTTACAAGGTCTATCTACAGTAATTGCCAAGAACCAATAAGGATGGGAGAAGATGATGACTGAAAGTAAAGGTGGACACACTTATGATAAATTATGATGCAACAATTTGGCTCATGCATATAAGAAAATACATATTATATCACAACAAAGGCCACACACCTTTTTATGCAGTTTAGTTAACATTACTACTTACAGACAATCCATTCTCCACCTTCGCTTTGGACATTCAAGGACCCTATACATCTTCACATCCCTGTCTCCTGATTCCAAACCACTGGTTTTCCTCCAGTGACAGTAAAACCACCCGGACTTTTGACTGCTGTGGTGGGCCATTGGTAGTTAAGAAAAGGGCCATGCCTGGGACCTCTTCTGTAACTCTGTTTTAACGACCACAAACCACAACCAAAATAATATTCAACAAACAGACAAAGACCAGCTGGGTGAAAATGCAGCCAGCTTAACAGTTGGAAAATGCTTAAAATAGACATTTGGAGAGCTAAGTAAGAGATGCTTCTTCTCAGAGTTCCAGAGCATAAGGGACCCAACACTCCAACTCTAAGGGATCACCTTGTTGACACCAGCCGAAAGGAAAGGTGCTTGATTAGTCAACTTTAATCCTTACTCCTAGTTCAGAAGCTCTTGCAATGGATTTAGTCTACTGCATCTATTTTAAGCATAGTGATAATGAGCACGCAGACGTAAAGATGATGAGAAGGATCTATTCCTCTGGATACAGTTAAACATGACATGGGTAGAATTAATCAGCCATTGCACGTAGCTGTGTTCTAGCTTGTCTTCTCCCTGTTCAGGAAATGCTTGCCTGGAATCCTGAGCTGACAGCAATGTCTACAGGTTCACTGGAGTAGCTTAAAACATGGAGTGCTAGGCACTAGTGGAGGCTAACCCATTCCTGAGAGGAGGTCGGAGGAGGGGGCGGTGGAGGATATGGTGCCTGCCTTGCCAGGATGGCACATACCCCAAGAGCAAAGACTAGTGATTGCAAAAATGAAAAGCTTACATGAAGATATCTGGAACCCTTAGTATGCATTTGGATGTCTGAGACCAAGCCCAGATATACAAGGAGATGTGGACAAGAGATCTGCATACGCAATAAAAAGATACGAAAGTGAAAAATGTCAGCAGCTCTTTCATACAGATACTCATTCCCTAACACATAGTGCCCAGGGAAACAGCCACAAGCCTGGAGAGTGCATGCAAACAAGTGGACTTACTGGGTCGGGCTACATAGCAATCTCCTGTAAATACAGCAGCACACATCCGTTTCACCATGAAAGCAAGGACAGACAAGCCATGTTCACCTGCTTTAGATGGGTATCTCATCACTTGCTGTAGGCAAACTGTGCTGGTGTGAAATATCTGTATGAAACACCACTATTTTCAGGGCTGTTAGACAGTGTCACTTCAGGCCAGCCAGGTACTGGAAGCCTCATGTTGTATTAGGGCAGTAAAATTACCTTGGCACAGAGGCGGTGCTGAGCTCACACACTGTGCAGCTCAGGAGGGCCTGGCCCTGGTTTCTCTGCAGGGCAGTGATATGTGCCATACATGTATACAGGTGTCACCTCTATTTCCAAGCAGTGTGCTCTGGGGAGCACATTACAGCTGGTTTGTGTCAATCCCTGCTGAGGAATATCTGCAGGTTTGTAGTCACAGCAGAGCAAACACTTTTCAGCCAGCAGTCTCACTGCCTAACCCACAATGTCCAGGTCAGTCCCCTTTCTTCTGAAATGCCTGGATACTGGAAAAATACAAAACTGGACCAAACTCCAATTCTGTAACTGTATGCCTGTCCTTTCGCAAAAATCCACCGCTCTTCTTGTGCTTTTCACTGATCGCTATTTCTCCATCCAGCTCTGAAAGAGTCTCACTACACATTTCCAAGAGAGCATGCAGAACATCTGGTGGCTGGCTAAGGCAGTACACATTCGGAAATCAAAAGAGAACAGTTGCAAGCGCACTTTAAGCCTGTACATTTAAAGCTGAAGGCCTCGAAAATAACATAATGGAGGGGGGCGGGGAAGAGAGGAGGGGCAGAGAGATGGAAAGAGCCGGTTTGTTGAACACATGCCTACTAAAGCTAAAACATCAATGAAACAATACCATGGAGGATTATACGTAACATCAGTCAGTTCAGGGATCTTATGGCACCTGTGGTTTATAAACAGCTTTAGCAACGAGTATTTCAAAACATAGTTCACAGTTTTAAGAAGATCTGTGCTGATTTAAAAACTAGATTCTATATCATTTGAATGTCACCTTTTGTATATGATATCTATTTGGAAAAAAAATATTTACACTAACTTCTATGGCTGATTTGTTAGACTATTTTGAAAGAAACATTCCTAAGTTACACATTAGCCCTAAATTAGAGAAGTTTAATATTATTATTAATTATATTATTATAATTATTATTTTAGTACATTTTGTATAAGCCTTAATTTAAAGACTTGCAAACAAATTGCAAAGATAGTCTGGTACTTTGTTTTTTGGGCTACTAGATATATACACTCAGGAGTATAATCATTCAGTGTTAAATGCATAACTGTCAATTTTTATTTCGTCTGTGGAAAACAATGTACAGTGTATAATAAACTGATCTACTAAAACCTCAAAGTATTCAGAAATCAAATTTCTATCTATAAACAGTATTGTCATTGTAAACTGAACAGGTTCAATATCATGTGCAAAGGGTTCAGTGAGTTATTGATACCACTGTCCTGTGTAACAGCAGTATGTATGTCAGTCTGTTCGCTTCACCAGTAATGAGCCATGTTACAGAAGATGTAGCTAATATAAGTTAGCTTTAAACAAAAGTCTTGTTGTCAAAAACACACATCTACAAACTACAACTCTTAGAACGAAAGTACTGTGCTACAGTCCTCAGAACTTAGTTATGTGATTTTTTTGTCAAGAGACGCTGCACCTCTTGGTTCCACTCTTCCGTGAAGTTTGCAGCTGAGTTTTCTTCATCGTCTGTCCGAAAGCAACTCTCCTCATCATCTGTTCTTACGTAGCTTTCGTTGTCTGTCTGACTGCAGCTTCCCTGTTGAGAAATGTTTACAGAAGGTTTTTAAAGAATGCTGGTTTAAGATGCTGCACCCACACAGGCAGAGGAAGTAAAGCCTCTGACTGCTGCTTTACTGAGAGAGAAAAGGAGAAGCTGGCCAGTTCCTGTGGTTATCCCATAAGGAGTTAAAAAAGCGGAAAAGCCATCCCACCTGTGTGAGTCATAGGTATTTGAGCTGTAAACAGAAACTTACAGGGTATGTGGGAAGTTGGAAACTTTCCTTGCCGTGGGCAAGAAGACTGTTGCCTGCTCTGCCACGGGACCCTGGGGTAACTCAGACTGCACTGACATAGATTTGCAGTGTTCCCATTTTCCTTTCCATTTTACCCTTCCAGGTTGCTCTACAAATAGACTGTTGGTAGCAAACTCATGGATTATTCCCCTTGTGCACATTGTTCAGTGACTCTATTAACAGTCCCTCACCATCACGAGCCTACTCTCACATATAAATGTCTTGCCTTGGGTATGTTTTACTCTGTCTAAAAAACCCTGTAATTACTTAAAAGGATGATTCTGGGTGCTCGTAACCAGCCTGGTCCACTGGTGCACCAGTTTCTCCTGGTGCTCCTCTGTATCCTAAAGCATCAGTGAGGATCTTAAATTCCTACGGAGGAGGCATCAAAGTTTTAGTCGGTAATGGAAAATGCTTGATAGATTACTGCTGCTCTTTCTCAGAACTATGCCAGCTTCTACAGTCTGGTAATATTGAAAACTTCTGCTTTTGTCACACTTATTGTAAGGTCACTGTTTACACACTGGACCCTTCAGAGTTAAGTAGTGCATTGCTTTTCATCTTGAACTAACTCAGAGAGAAAACCAATATGCATCACATGAGATATGATAATAACAACATCATACCACACCCTACTGACAGAAATTCTTTTCTGCCTATTTCAGGAATAAAGTTGGTCTACAAGATGGGAGATGAAATGCAAATTACTTCAGTAAAAATAGTTAAATCAAATCTGATGAATAAGAAAGGTCGGGTAGTTTAGCTTGCTGCTTCTCCTTCCTGACATCATTTGATTGTATTAATTATTCAAGCACAAACACCTCCATCCCATTCTTTAGTATCTAAGCATGCCAAATGGTACAATGATCTTAATTTAGTGTCTCCTTGTGTCAGGCAGTTATAAAAGACAGGCATAAACATTTTGTTGATAAATGGAAAGCAAACCCGCACTGCAAGTCTAATGAGAGTTTCATTAAAAATTTCTGAGGTACATTTTAAATTATATGTTTTAGAAATCAGGCATGCATCTGTACTGCTTAAATCTGCAAACTTACTTGCAAATCTTAGTAAAGGAACATTTTGCTTTTCACAATTCAGCTAAAAAAAATGAAAATGAAAGGAATGGAAGAGGTCAGTTCTCAGCTGCCTGAGAGTGTTTTTTACTGAATCAATTTCAGGGTTATGTGAATCATAGAATCATTTGGGTTGGAAAAGACCTCTAAGATCATTGAGCCTCTGCCATGTTCACCACTAAACTATGTCCCCAAGTGCCACATCCACATGCCTTTTAAATACCTCCAGGGGTGGAGACTCAACCAACCACTTCCCTGGGCAGCCTGCTTGGCAACTCTTTTGGTAACAAAATTTTTCCTAATATCCAAAAATATAGGAACATCTCATATTTCTTGTTCCAATCATATCATATCATATCATATCATTATAAACCACAAGAGTAAAATAAGAGTGGCTTATGACACACCGGATGCACTAAGATGCATTGACAGTAATTTGGGTTTGCTTCAAATTTTCCAGATAAATTACTTCTCTTTGGTGGTGTGTGGGAAGGGTTATTCTAAATTCTCTCAAGGCTTTTCTCTGTTTCACAGCCGTCACTGGGATAGAGGGATTTTCACATAAATAATGAGTAGTAATGAACCTCAGAGCTTTAAATTCATTGCAACATTTTAGAAGTGCCAAAATTAATTCCGAGTTAAGATTCATGATTTGTCATAATATAAAACTGTTTCTTGACCTTTTCTGTAACTTGATCCACAGGTTCTTTTCCGTTACTTATCATTCAGTGATTTTTTAAAAAAAAATCCCTATCACTTGTGTAATTTTAGAATTGAATTCACAAAACTAAAGCTGCTTCTCCCCAGTTAACTTGGTCACAGTTCTTTTACAGTTTTTTTTACACCTACGTGCTAAGAAGAGGAGGACTTAAGGAGAAAAAAATAAAGAGGAAAACCAAAACATAACCAAGTGAATGTAGCAGACATTCTTGAAAATTACTGTGCTGTCCGTCTCCTGTTATTTTCAAATGGAATGGTCCACATAATGCTGGGTTTCATGTATATGTTCAGGAAAAAACCAAATAGAGATGCCGAATCATTTGGTTGTGCTAGTAGAGTATGACTTGTGTATATGAGCAGTTCATCTATGGCCTGCATTCTGCTTCTTCACTGCTGCATCAGTGACTTAGAACGAAGAGGCTGAAGAGATTGGGCTTGGGGCAGAGCTGTCAAGGGAGGACCCCTTAGCACCTATTTGAAGGGTATTTACAAGGATAACAAAGCAAAAATCTTCCCAGCAGTGCTGAGTACAGAAGAAAGACATATGCATTTTGGGAGGTTCAGCTTGGATATTAGGACAATATAAAAGCTATGAGGAGGTTTTAATCTTTGCTAGAGAAAGCCATGGCTGATGTGGTCTTGTGTTGGAGGTAGACCTGCATGAGGTGGGTGACTGGACCAAATGACCTACTGAGGGTCCAGTGAACCAACGCACTTGCTCCTCTGTGATCTCCTGAGCTCCTGACATGAAGCCCGGGCAAGAAATGAACTGCAGTGTGTGAGCTGCTCTGAGTAGCAGCATTTGGGGCCCTAAAGCTGAAGAGAGGCCAGGGCACAGCTGTGAAATGTGACAACAGGCAGTGGGCACAGCAAATCTGGCACCCACATGCCCATTAGCTGTGGACTAGTAACCTGACTTGGACTCTGGGCTATGAATCCTGTGTCCCATCTTTCCCAAACAGTAAATGGTGAAGTCCACATTGCAAAGGACCGAAAATGACAAACACGTGCTGCCTCTAAGGTATTTCCTTCCCAGAAAAAAACACAGATGCAGGGCAATCGTGTCTTCACAGCACTTAAACAATTCATCTGTGCCCTTTGGCTTAGCAAACACCAAGCCCTTCTCACAGTGGCACATGGTGGACTGATCTGACTACACCACTTTCCCTGTCCCATGGGTTTTATCACCCTACATTTGGCAATATTCCTAATCTCTGCTGGAAAACATGAAAACAGAGCATGGAAAAAAAAGAAAGTGTCACTTAATAAGACATCTATTCTGGAAAAACAGCAAAGCTGAATATATAATAGTTTTTTAAGAATGCATTAATATTGAAAAAATTGAGAGGATTTATGGTTTCTGTGTTTGAAAAAAATTCTACCTGTTTCAATACAAACCATTGAGGCACTTTTGCAAAGGAAAATGTCACCCACAGCCAGCCAAAGCCCCAAATTCCACAACAGTTTACATTATAAGGTTTTGAGTGTGTCAGAGGGTTTGGAGTAGGAATGGAACTGAGTGTTTAACTGAAAATATTACATGTTTTGGTCAAGATAGGGAAAAATCACTGTTAAAAACATTGAGAATAAAACCTCTAATAAAAACTCCTCCCTGTACTCCCTCTCAGTGGATGCTTTATGTCTGATTTTTATTAGCTTTTCACACCTTCCTTTCTGTTATAATAATGCATCTAAATGAATTAGGCATGACGAACTCAAATGTCTGCCAGCACTAAGAAAGAACAGCTTTAGAAAATCCAGGAAATTGTAGGTCTCATGAGAACACATCCACTGCACAAGTTGACAGCAATTGATTGAAAGTGACAACTTTTCAACCAGTTTCTGAAATAGAGGTTTTCTGCTCCCATTGGCTATCCTTGGCAAAAAATCAACTATCAGGGGGATACAGGCAAAAATAACATCAAAGTTGCAGGTTCACTTGGTGTCAAGATCTGACTAGTGCCTGCTGAAAACAAGCTCCAATTCACTCTGTTACTTTACTAAAAATAAAACTATTACATTTAACATAAAAAGTAAACTGAAAACATGATTAAATTGCATTTTATATATTACTGGAATCTCTTGCTGTCTTAGGAATTTGTTATACTAGATGCTATTTCAAAATCAATTCCAGAAAACTGTACATAGCACTTTTAAAAACGCAAATGCAAATACATTGCAAAAAGCCCTAATCAAATGACACCAACCTCAGATGAATGAGGAAATGAACAAAACTCTGTGACTGGCCATCAGCAGCAATATCAGTCATATGGAGTTACAATAAACTGATCTCGTTTCCTCCACCTTTTTTTTTTTTAAATAAGCACAAATAATAATGTTGTGAGATAAGAAAGTCTGTTGGCTTTCTACCTCATAGGGCCATCTAGGATCATATGGACTGTATTTGTATCATTATTGACTGAATAACTGCTTAGAAATAAAACTCTTTGTGCAGTTTCTAAGCTTCAAGCAAGAACCCAGTGTAAACAGCAAAAGCACTTTAGATACCATGACTGGTATGAACTATTTTGAAATTATTTTTCCAATGCCATGAAATATAAGTATTAAATAAAATACACAAGATATTACAGACTTCCATATTCACAAGACAGTGAATCTTGAAACAACTATTATTACTGCAAACTGTAATTAAATTCAGTTATACATAACATTTCCACTATATACAGTTATACACACAGGTTGTTGAAAGATCTGTTTTTATGTGACCTCATCTATAACTGACAACTGCAACAAAACAGAATAAAAAAACTTAGTTTGCTGGCTGTCAATGTCTAGAAAACTCTACACGGTTTGTGTTTTTAACAGGGCTACTGAGAAAATGAATATAACCTAAGGGGCAAAGTTATGAGAATTTTTATGAGCAGTTATTTGGTGTTTATAGTACTCCGGGTATTGCAGTTTATTTGCTTTTCACATCCATTTATTCTGTTTTAGCTGCAAGAGACACTGAGACAGATGCTTTGGAAATACCGACTAGCAGTCACTTTCACAAGGTACACACTTTAACAGCCAAATTTTACTGTCAGCAGAAGCTGCAAACCCCTTGAATTAGGGTCAAGTTTTGCCATCAAAATTGTCAAATAAATAAGGAGGTCTAGCATTAAACACGGCATACAAAATCTAACAACAGGAGTTCCCAGTAGAGTTTGCACAGGCTAGTTCACTAGTTTTGATTACTTGAACATGACCCTGCTCCCAAGTTGTAGTATACATTTGATCATTGACCTGTTTGCCCTTAGTTCTGGCTTTGAGGAAGAGGCTCAGTTTGCGGACCAGACTCAGGTCCCTATTCTGATTTCTCCTCTCTTTCTGGCCCCGTTACCCCATGGTTCAGTGTCTCAGTAGGATGGACAGCGTTGTCTCACTGCGATCTTCACAGCAGGACAATCTCCTAGGAAGTCAGAAATGCACAGCCCACAGCTTCAGATGAGGCAAAAAGGAAATGTGTGGTCTCCCACTTCCTGGGCAAGTGTTCAGAATAACAGGCTACTTCATAAATATAGATGTCTGTCTTCCTGAAGAAAAACAAAATTGCTGAACTTGGCATTAATCTCAGTGCTGCAACTGTGAGGTTGGCATGTGTAAGGAACATGACCTGAATACAGGACAGCAGGGAATTTATAGATCTTGCCATGTTTGAATTGCCACACTCTAGGTAATAGCTGAGTGCCTTGTACTTTGGACTGGGGCATTTTAAACTTCTACAACACACCTGAGGACACCTCTGTGGTTGAGCGGCTGGTGGATTGCTTTCTTTAATAACTCCTGTTTCGCTACTAGATGTTCAAATCTCACCAGAAATTATTTATTTCAGTTATCCTAGAAAGACTAAAGTATTGAAAGGAGTTAAACTCATGTCTCCTGAAATGTAATCTGATTCCTTATCTTCTGGATAAGGTATCTCTGTACTGGCTAATACATTTCTTGTCATCCCCAGAGATGAAAAGCCCACATTCTCACTCTGAAGGTTAACAAAGGAAAAAGATAAAAAGGGTGGAAGCTTAATAGGAATCCTCAGGACTAGGAGCACATTTCAATAAATTATTCCTTTAGAGACATTCCTAGGCATCCCGACATAGGTTAAAAGAAGAAAGAAATAGCACCCTCACATACGTTCAGGCAGCACAAGGTGCATTGCAACTGAAATACACATTATGAGGATTAATTCCAAACATTCTTCTAAATTATAATAATACTTACTTGAGAGGAGAGAGAAGGATATTGCACTCAACTTTGCAAACTGACCTGTAGATAACAAAGGATAGAAAACAAGAAGATGACAAAATAAGCCTGTGAACAGCCAGGCAGTGTATTACTCTGAAAAAAGCCATGCACAAGCCAAGAAATAAAGGGAGAAATTAGGGACCCAGAAAATAAAACCAATGAAAACTGTCTCACACAACACACTCAGCGAAAGACTGTAACAAGAACACAACTGGAAGCAGATGTTAGCATTTACACCTGTGCATTAAATGTGTGGGTTTTTTTCTGATACAGACATTTGTTATTTGCAACATGCTTCAAAAAAAAAAAAGAGAAAGAAACCTCCTTTGAGGTTCCTTGTCCCTGATTTCCCTGTGTATCTTGGGTTTTTTGCTCATATTTTAATATTGAGTTTAGCATGAAAATCTTGCTTGAAGACAACATGGCATGAAATATCAAGAGTGGGTTTGGACCAAGCATCTTCCATGACACACTACATCTACATATTTCTCTAAATGTGCTGCTTTTACACAAAGTGAGACATTTAATAACATAAAAAAGGTTACCATTCTGTAACCTTAGTATGAGTTCCTCCTTGCAGATTTTTTCAGCTGACAACTGCATTACAATAGTTACAGCTTTGGACTTATTTTGGCAATCCATATGAATGCAGTGTACATGTGAGTACAGAGAGTAAAATAGCTTGTAATAAATTCCAATGGTTTGATGCAAATGAGAATAGCTGACCTGGCCACTGTTCAACAGGATCCCCTAAACAGAAATGTCCCAATTTTCCTTTGTTGTTGCAAGTAGAGAGTTGTGTCTGTATAGAATACTCAGGGATATTAACAGAAAAAGAAATAGAATAGCAAAACACCACAAATAAATAGCAAATTGCAGAGAACAAACCAATGCTAAAGCACGTTTCAGGATCAACACAGGACTATCCAACCAACTCCTAATCATCTTAGTAGTTCCTATTTAATACCTTTTCTTGCTTCCTTTAAACTTGTTTTATTGCTGCCATCAGCCACACTGAGAAGGACTTCTCATGCTTTGGGTCTGTGGTTATCAACTAAAAATAGATTCTACTTACAAGTCACTACTGTCAAATCATTGCCTGATAGGAGCTGACAACCTCACAGACAGTAAAGTACATCTTGATATTTCTTTTGGAAAAATGCTGTTAAACAGAGCTTTTCTAAAATGAGTACTTTCTGTTCCCTCAGTGAATATATTTTTGGAAAAAAAAAAAAAGACTTTTTGTTTGTTTTTGTTTCCCTGGTGGAAACAAACACTGTAGTGTAAAACAATGGGGAATAAACTTCACCTGGGTGTAGTCCTGGCTGACCCAAATTCAGAAGTAGTTTTATTCTGATGTTGATATGGAGAAGATTTCCTCCCCTTCTTCTGGGAATGTTGTTGGAGGACAGCAGAAAAGCTCTCTTTTGACTGAAGTAAGAGTAACACCCAGTGACACTGAGTGATGTGTAACTTCTATTGCCCTTATTTACAGCGCACACGCATACTGTATTTTATTCACGTACAAAATCACGTTGTAACTTGTGAAACTCATGTAACACTGTTGTCATATATTGCACTCCCTTACTGTAATCAAGACAGTCAAAATGTCTATTGTTCCTTTTCAAGAAAATAGATTTTTTACCAGCAGGAATAACATTTATTATTTGATGCCTGCCATCTGTGACTATTAAGACACTCCTTCTTTATGACTGACAATTACTTTTCTTTATATCAGCAGTGGCTGCTCATCCTGTTCAGAAGTTTAAAGGCTGTGATTTTTGCCATATCTTGGATAAAAAATTCTGACAAAGCCCCCCATGTCACCTGCTCTTGCCTTAGTAGATGGTCTATAACAATTCTGCTGTTTTTGTCATGTCCTTAAAGACTTTTGCAATGAAATGAGTTTTGGTGAGCTACCATGGGCATGTAGCACATCAACCTCAAAACTACCTGCAATTTTGATAAGATTCAATGAACTTTTACGAGACTAACATATCCCAGCAGCTTTACAGAAAAGATTAAAAGAGCAGGCAATCTTTATTACAGCACAAGCCTGTCAGTCCTAGATTATTGTCTCCAAAGTGACTGGCACTGGACACCAGAGGAAAACCACCAGAAAAAACGGCTAGATTTTGTTGGCTCCCAGAAATCAGCAGTTTAAAGAATTCCTGCCCATAAAGTGATTTTGAACCTGCTTTGTATATGTCTGATCTCTCAGAACCTGCCTGATCTTTTTTTTTAGACCATTTAATCTTTTAGTCTGTAGGGGAGAGGTCCAAATTTGAATTGATCACTGTGTGGGAAAAAAGTTATCTTTGCTTGCTTCAGCTCTGCTCCCAAATAACTGACCTAGGTCTGCACTCCTACAGATACTACTACCAACGTTATACAAAGTAATGCATTTTATATTCAGAAGATCCAAGTCAGAATAACTTAAAGCCTGGCAATAATCCATTACACCAGGAAGAAGTTGAGATCATGACATGGATATCTACAGAATTCCAGCTTCCCCTGGCATACTTGCTTTACTCAGACTCTTGAACACATGCCCTTTGAGAACTTCCTCAGGGAGGTGTTTGATAAAAAATCCCCAGGCTTCTCTATACCGGATGCTTGTTGAATACTTGGTCCTCTGAGATAAAATTCATTTCAGACCCTTTTCTGTACTTCCAGATTCTGTCAATGACAATAACACACAGACTGTACTTGGAGCTTCAGTTCACACTGGAGACACCATTATGAATGGTTTTTGTTACTGAAGAAAAAAAATATCTGCAAATAGCAAGACAACTTGACACCATCAACTAGTGTCTACGGTACAGGGGAATGAGGTCTAAGTGACTTGGTAGGCATGGGCAGAGAACAAGCTCAGAGGCAATGCTGTCCCACCTGGTACCCTGGTAAGCTTATGGAATACTGTCGTGTGACTCAGGCAGTGTGTCTTCTTGGGTATGCACACAGGATGGATGCACGTGTGTCTATTGAAGAGTGGCAGCAGTTTTTGGAATGCAGCTGCTCTATTAACCGAGAAGAGATCCCAGCCCAGAGCCCAGGACTGGTTAGATGGCACTGGGCATCTATTGCACACTGTTGTCTCTCACTTCTGGAGAAATATGGGCAGCTGGTGTCCTTCTCCCACCTGATATGCCTCATCCTGCAGCTTCTGCTTCAGGTACTCCTCCATTTTCAGTTCGTTCTCCAGCTGGCGGACAGAGTCATTCTCATAATTTTCGTCATCTGCTCTGACATAGGGGTCTCCATCTTCTGTAACCCTAAAGACAATTATTAATAAATAGTCTCCTGAGATGAATGACATTCAGAGTCAATAAAACTTCCCTTTATTGTAAGCTATGAGGCGTGCGGGATACTTTTAGTCCAACCACACGCTCTATTGGTTAGTGTTTTCCTGGCAGTGGAAAACACTTCTGATATTTCCCTTCTCCAGTGGTCTGGCATTGATGAAGTACACCAAAGGGCATATTCTGCTGAAGGCATTTCCCTAAGGGATTGAGTGACAAAAGTTCTGAATGACTAGATACAAAGAAGCTGAACTAAAAATAACTAGAAAGATGCCTATTGTCTCTGAAAGGAAGATTCAGGTTCTAAAAATAAATGTTTGTTGATCAATTGAGTCGGTCAATGAAAAGCATTCTGTCTTTCCCATTCAAACACTTTTCTTTTTCCGGTGAGCTCCAACAGGCCCCCCAGTCTGGATAAGCAGGGAATAGGGCTGCAGGGAATATCAGGGAGAGCAGCTGTCCCACAGCCTTTGTGCTGCCTGAGAGTACCAGGCTGGATGTGAGACAGCTCACTCCTGAGGGAATCCTAAATTCTGGCTTTTACTGTTTACAGAGCTCACTACTGTCTAACCATGAAGCAGTCCTCACATGGATTTACGCTTTTTTTTTTTTTCAGTAATCCAGTAGTTGAGAGAGTGAAAAAATACTGCATGCTGCACAGTTTTCAAAGGAAAAAGAATGTGATGAAGAAGGCTGAGCAGGTACCCACATGTCACTGCGGATGGAGCCGGTGGCAGCAGCGCTGTGGATGTACCCTGGCTTCCGGGCATGGATCTGTGCGAGGAAAGCCTTTTCAGATGTCGGGGATGGAACCAGGTCATCAAAATGAGTCCGTCCAAATTCAGAATCCACATTGCTTTCTGTCTCACTGCCCACTTCTGTGAAGCAAAAAGTTCCATTTAACTTTCATGAAAATAAGTATTCTTGCCTATTTCTCTAAGCATTTCTCTGCCTTTCCAATTGAGAATGCCACCTCCACAGTGAATAACTGCATACCATTCTACATATGTTGGCAAAGCTTATAGTTTTCTTCTTGTGGTGGGACTGAATATTAAAGCTTTTGCTTATCCCAGTAATCAGATAGGATATTTTAATGAGAATACTACAGACTGCATTTTACAACATGTCCCATATATTCTAACCTGAATGAACTTTCTAAAGAGTGAAATCCCACTGCACATGGAATCACAAAGTTTTCACGGTATCCAGCTGCACCTCTAGATCCATGGCTTTGCGAACTGCTGTGTTCCTGAAGCTCTAACTCAGGGATTTTTTACCTAAGAGCATAAAAAGCTTTAAAGATACATTATGTTGCTTTTCTGTTGGTTTATATCTTCCCACCTCCCATTTTTATCAGAAATATGTGAAACACCAATGTGGTGACTATCCACCCTCGTTAGCCTCGCTCACCAGAATTCAGTTCTTTTACCAAAGAAGACATAGTGTTGGTGATTGAATCTGCTGCCACCAGCAAATCATTTCTTAAGTTTCGTCTTGCACCTGGAGCAAGAGACAGACAAAGTACAGTGTTACTATTATTCATGTGACATATGTTTTCCTCTAGAAGGCAGTTTTATCCCCATTGAAAGCTGTCATTGTGATAATTCAGGGTATCAAAGTCCTTACGAGGGACACGTGCAGAAGAGTTCTGTGCAGAATGGCTTCATTTTCTTATGCTGTATGCAAAAGCAGAAGCCTACCCTCACGCTTCATTTAACCACAATGCCAGATATCTGGAGATTATTCATTGCCATCAAGCTTGCATTTGGGTGGTGACACCAGCAGACCAGGCCTGGAAGATTAAATCCAGCATGAACTCATTTACTGTGCCTGTGGGGGAGGAGGGAAGAAATGAAGTGTTTTCTGTAAGTTCCCACAGCTCTGTTTAATGACACCATTATCGCCAAGTATTTGCCAGATAATTATGGTAAATGTTGAAGAAACACACTTGACCTCATCAAGACTATACAGATTTCTCTTTTCCACTCTTACTCATCCTCTTGTAGCTCATGGACTTTCGTGTATATTCTATAATTAACTTAATTTACTATCTCTCTTTCCAACACCCGCCCCCCCTTCATTTTTTTTTTTAATAAAGGAAGTGCTATTGCCTCTCTAAACAGCCCCAGGCTGCTTTTAAACTCTTTCTAATAATGCATCTAGAAGTGCTTCCCTGCTGAACCTGGCAATATTCCCTTAACCATCAATCATGAAAGATTCTTGTGAGCTGCATGAAATACTCCTTCCTCAGGAGGGGTCTGTGGGTAATGTGTGCTTAACTCCTCCAAATCCCAAACATAGATACTATTGGAATGGAATAATCAATATATCCCACAGAATCTCTAGTCCTCCAAACAGAATTATTTACAGGAATTGGCAGGATTTGGCTGCTGCAAATTTTTTAAAACTGGCTGAAAGCAAACATTTTAAAAAGTTCCTCAAATCCTAAGGAGGTTTTTTTTCATATATCCATTAGCCAATGATTACTGGAATGTAAATTATAGTAGTTAATCTCTCCCTTAAAAACACAGCCAGCCATTCCCTCTTCAAAATCTTCTCACTTTTGTATCTCTGAACTATTGCAAACACTATGGAAGAGAAACAGAAACAACAAAGATAAAATATCCTTTAACCATGGCTTGCCTGCATTATGTATATATAGGCAGATCTCTGTTGGCGCAGGAGAGAATGGAGCCATAAAATCTCAGCCCAACCCCTGTTACGAAGTCATATGTCAAGATGTGACAGAACGGCTGGCTTCAAGTTCTTTGAGTTTGACCTTCCTATCTAGAGAATACAGTAAGAAATGACACAAAGCTAGATATTTATCAAATGCAGCAGTTTTAAAATGTGATCACATAACTTTTTATATTGCTCTTTATCTTGACTAGAACACATTTATACACTTAAAATGCATTTGCCTGGGGCAGCCTTAGTATTGCTTATGGGTATTTTATCATGGCCACTACATTACTCCTCTTAATTCTGGAAGAAACTGTCCCATAACAGCATAGGGGTTAGCAGTTTATATTTGTGCCTGTCTCAATTTTTTTTCCAGCAGAAAAAAATAAAAATACGTCTTGCTTGTTTCTTTTGCCACAGAAAATGAGATCAGCAGCAACCTGTTATACTGGGACTAGGAATTATGCCTGTGTTCAATACATGAATTGACTGGCACTTTAGGAGAGAGATTGTATTACAATTTCAACCTTGTCTTAAGATACACACAAAGACAGAATTCCCATGAAAATCAAGGGGAAGGGATGAAATGGGGTCTTGGGAACAAACATGCTTCCACTGTAGCAGAGGGACTTCAGAGCTCACATTTAAACTTGCATTTAATTTGTACTAGGAAGAGAGAGAAAAAAAATATTCAAATCAGAATTACAATTACGTAAATATTTTAGGAGAGAGCAGACCCACTTTCTTCAGTATTCAACATCATAAACTGATTTGTGGCCTCAGAAATTCAAAACAGTTCAAAATCTATTGTTACTTGACAAAGGAGTGGGAAGGGGATGGCAGTTTTCTGGAAACGCAAAGAAAGGGCTCACCTAAACTTCCAGACTCCATTCCTGTCCAGTCTAGCTAGACTCTTTTCAGATGCCCAAAGCAAAAAGACAAGGGACAACAGTCACAAGCTGCATCAAGGGATGTTCCAGTCAGATACAAGGACAAGAAATTTACACAGTAAGCATGATCAAACACTGGAACAGAGGCTGTGAAAAAATGTGTGCCTGAAGCCATCCAGGACTCTCCTGGTAAAGATCCTGAATGGTCTAATCTCACTTTGAAGCCCTTTTTCTTGAAGCAGAAGGACATGCTGACTTTCAAAAGCCCTTTCCTCCTTAACTAATTCTATGAATGTATCATTTATTTCCAGTGAAGTCTTTATTTAAAACCAAACATATTGACAATGCCTTGCTGAGGTCAATAGCAATTCTTCGTGTTAACAGAGCACTGATAACTGCTCTGACCATCTTGATCGAAGTTCTCTCTTACCAGAAAATCCATTACCTGGCATCATTGTCCACTTTCTGCTTACCTGCTCAGCAAAGTTTGATGGCTGACAAAGTTGATTTTCAATGGCAAAACACAGTTGCCACAGATATTTTTTGTTTTGTTTTCTTTCATTGCATGCAACTCTGAAGCTCAGGTTCATTTAGTCAGTAACCACAAGAAAGAAAGACTTTTCAGTCTCCAGATACCTCAGACAAGCCATGAGACTTACTCTGTGCAAAGGCTTCCTGCACGTCTCCTCCCACTCCGGTCAGAGAGTCCTGAGGTGCATGGGTTGGGGTGGAGCAGGCAGAGGCAGACCTGATGGGCATTGGAATAGGTCGGCTGATAGTGTGGCTGGGTGAGGAACGTGGGGAGCCTGCCCCTTGGGTCTGCAAAACAACCACAAAGGGTTAAACAGGTCTTTGCAAGAGCGTGCCTGCTGTCCTCGTCACCCATCCCTCAGCTTAAAGGCATCATGCTGTTTGCAGATCAGATGGGTAATGTTAATTATGCTAGAAGAAATATACCAAAGTCAGTTGTTAGTGGACAGCAATGCTTCTGTGTAGAAAAACAGTAAGTAGGAAAATATGAGTTAAGATCTGACTTCCTTTAAGCATGGGAAAATGTCAGGCAGCTAAATTAAAAAAAAAAATCCAAGTTAATAAACACCACACTATAGACCCCTCTGACCTCTTCCCTCTCTCATTCCCTGAGTTTGCATGAATGCCTGATAAAAACCCATTCTGGCTGTGAGAAGGGGAAAGATGCTGGCACCACTGTGGCTTTCAGCCTGGGCAAGAGACTGAAACAGTCCCTTTAATCAGATCAGAGCTGATCACAGCCCTGCTCTGCAGGACAAGTTCCTGGTACATGCAACCTCTCAGTCACATAAAGTCTGACATTTGCAATAAACAACACAACTTCCTACTTTTTATTCAGAGTTAGAGAACTACGTAAGCTGCTATTAAACCATACACTATTAAATTACTTGCTCTACAGGATATACTTAGGCCCTCCCAAAACACTGTGAGGATAGGGCAATATAAATTCCTGTATGGGTTCAGCTGGAAGTGAAAATGTTTTAACACCAGTCACATAAATGTCATGCTGTTAGCAGCTCACAGTTAGGATTGCTTAGCTGAAATTCAAGCAGACTTTACAAAATAGTAATTTTTAGTAACACAGCTGGGTGAGTGAGTGATACCAAGAGACATGTTACTCTTCTCATTCACTGTTTCAAAACCCCTGGGAATGTTTATCCATGTAAGGAAAAACAAACGCTGGAACCCACACCAAATTGCACATGGCTTTTGACTGAAAACCTGTGTTTAGCAGATGCCAAAGATGGAGGTGGCTTGAATGCTGTTAAAGGGGAATTGCAACACAAGCCCCTGGCTGTTTACAGTCAAAAGTGACCTGAAGGCTGGTGTTTCCCCCATCCTGGCTTTATTTTGAAATTTCAGGAGGATTTCTTAACTCTTCCCATGGTATTTATTTTGACTCCCATATTGGTTGCCACTGCAGCCCTGATATGGTTTGGCAAATATGTTCTAAAAAAGACAACGAGCAGTCCATTGCAGGATGAGTGAAGCATTGCCCTTGAGATTTTTATAAAGTCCTGCCCTGGACCATAAATAATGTATCAGAATACTAAGCTATTTGTTCTTTTCTCCTATCATCCCTTTCTAAGAGACATTATCCCCAGAAAGACATCAAGGGCAAATTAGGTTTATGAGGAATAAGCACATTACTGATGGAAGAATGGAGGATTTAATACTTATAATTTCTTTAATGATTGGTTTTAGAACATTTAAATGATGGATGAAAGGCAAGTCGAATATATAAAGGCCAGATGCTCTCCTGTTTCTGGAATCATCTGTACCAGCTCCAGAAGAAATACAGATCTCCAGTTCTCCAGAGGCAGGGCACAGAGCAACCTGGAGATGCTCCAAGGTCCTTGGAGGTCACGCCCCCTGCACATCAGGCAGGGCATCTGGGATCTACAGCTTTCTCCTTTCACGCTCTGATGGAGCATATTTCATCCTCAGTGAAATTTGTAAAAGAATTTTTGGTTCCCAGCTTCCTGAAAGAGCAGTGAGTGCCCTTTTTTACTTGCCTTTTTTCCTTAGTTCTCCTTTGCCTTTGATCTCGGTTCTGGGGAACACCAACAGTGGGAACTTTCAGAGAAGATGAGTTAAAAAAATGGACAAAATCTGCCTCCTATAGTTAAGCCACACTCAGGAATGAACTTCAGAATAGGCATTTTATTTACTAAAAATGACAGATGCCCACCAGCACTTCTGGGCTGGAATTTTCCCGCAAGAGAAATGCAAAAGCTGCTGCACACACAGTGCTTACCCTACGTCTGCTTTGCAGCTATGACTGAGATGTTATGTTTATGACAGCTGTGCTCTCTTATCTATAGCTTTTGGTGTTGGAACAAAGTGTTTGGGAAGTACAGGGAGAGGAAGCAATTGGAGTCCCTTGTCCAGAAACAACCTCCTCACTTTTTATACTATTTGGGCAGTATCAGACAGAAATGATGAACAGCAAGTTGAACTATGAGGCTACTAGAGAATGCCTAATTTCAGACAGGTGAACACTGAATACATTTTACTCATCTAGATCCACCTCAGCCCAAGTTTGTGGGAACAAAGTGCAATTAGGATTAGATTCCTGCTTAGTGCCTATCAGGAGAAAAGTGGTTCTCAAAGGCTAGAGCTAACAGTCTGAAATCTGCTATGACAGTCAGTAGCAACTTGGGAAGCTCAGCAGAGAAATTGAGCACTGAATTGCTCCCAAACCTTGACAGTTCCACCAGCTGAGAACTGAAGTATATATGATGGACTGAACATTATTAATGCCTTAAACATTGCCAAAATCATAGAAGGACTTTTGTCAAACTGCAACTGCCTGCTGTGACCACCGAAGCACCAGCCCCTTCCACCTCCTGACTGGAATTCGGACTGTAACTGGGGACTTGAGATAGGACTATTGTCTAATCATCTCAGGTCTGAGCAGAGGTAAACAAGGCTCAGGGAAGAAGAAACAAGGCTCTGTGTTAAGAATCAGCCCTAGCGGAGCTCAGTGGGTGGTGGGGGAGAAGGATTTTGGATGTGTGATGGAAAAATCTCTCCACACCAAACCAAAGTAACACCCCACCCTCCCAGGACGAACACATACACATGGGACATTCACATGAGAGGCAGATGAGAAGGGTCATAAACCTTCAAAGACCCATGAGAAGACTGCACGTGATCCAAGTGAGGAAACAAATCTGGAGTCTGTTACAAGAGATGGCAAAGCTTCCCCCCACAAGAGGAGGTGCCAGGCATCTCCTGAATGTATATTAATCCATTGGACTCTAGTTTTTTTGGGAAACCCTCTCCACCAAAAAGGTCAGAAGAACTGGACTGACAGGACACCTCTGGGTTCTACAGAGTGGTGATAACATTTTCTATTTTGATCTCTCTCTGTTGCTCTCTTCTTTCTCCCCCACAACCCTCCTTTTTCCTATTTCTATCTCTGTCTGCCTCACATTTATCATTAAATAAAACCAATACTACTGACTTCGGCATCTGGTCTCATTTGCACCTTTATTTGGGCAGAGGCGTTTTTAATAATTTTTAATAATTTTAATGCTGAAAGGGGAGCTACCACAGCCACCATGGATATTTGGATGACTTCAACTTTTGTGTTGTATGTATTTGGTTGCAGCTATCAACATTCTTGTGCCTTTTAGGAAAACTCCTATGTATTTTATTTAATTCATCATCCCTAGTCAAACTGCTATGGCTTTCAAGTTAATTCTTGCTAGACAGGAAAGGTTTTCCCACTACCACGTGTCATGCATGCTTAGGATAAAATGCTTGAAATGAGAGCTGGCTTTAGGAGAGATTTAGCCCCATTGCTCCCTCTGCTGGGACTGAACTGGGATGACATATGCGGAAAGCCTATCTCACAGCCTCATCAAAAAACAGGGATGTGAAGAACTCATTATCCTTTCTCAAGGAAGGGCAGTAGAGAAATAGATAATTTATAACCATTAGATGAATTGCCAGGGTGCTCATTCCGAATGAATTCCTCCAGAAATTAATTTAATCCTGTTTCTCTCAACAGATCGTGAAATGGCATAGCATAATGGGGATCATTAAACAGAAATGGTTTAGCATCATCACCTGGTATTCAGTGAGGCTATTACTCTTGGAAGAAAAAAAAATCTCATATCTCCTAACAACCTGAAAATGTGCTTTCACTTATACTGTCCAGTTAACATTTTATATGATTGGGAAATTCCTGTCACATTGGAAACTTCTCCTTTGCAAATGGAGTATCTTTTAATACTGAAGAATCAAAAAAGACAGCCTTTATATGAAAGTGATTTTGGTCAGCTTTATTTTTTTGTGTGTAGATTGATGCTCTACAAAAGTTATCCAATGTTAGTTTTATGAAGGTGAGTATTACCTACAAACTGCACTCTCTACCATAGAACATCAGACTTGTGACTGTACTTTTGCTGATGAAAGCAAGATGAGTTTTGTTAAATGAAACATTTTTATTGAACTCATAAATCAAACTGCTATGCAAAAAGTGCTTTTTATTTAAAAAAGCTTAATATGTTTCCAAGATCCATTACAATATTAAAGAGCTCCAAAACAAATCTCTTAGAATTTACTACTAGTAATATACATACACTCTCTTTTTGGTTTAGGCTGCAGAAACTATTTATTCTCCTGAAGACTCACGGCACTGTTAGCATCAATGCTGACTTATAAAGATGCGCACAATATGCCCTGACTTTTTCTGAGTAAAATGGGATTTCAAACTCATTGCTCTCATCTAGTTTAAGGTCAGTTATGTTTTTCTTGAAGTTCAAAATTTCTCATTACATTTTCAAAGCGTTATCCATGGTAGAAGTGTTCTTTAATCCATATTGTAGGTTGGTTTCACCACATTTGAGGAGTGGCTTCTTTTACCTTATGTATTTTTACTTAGAGGAGTGAGAAAAAGATCAAGACTCCTTGTAGCCATGACTCACTTTCTAGAGGACTAAGATATTTAGTTGTGAAAATTGCTCCAAGATATTTCAAAATAAGGTGGGAAAGAATTGCAAAATATTATTTTTGGTCAAAATAACACACACACACTTCTCAAGCAGAGGAAGTAAAATAAATCACAAGAACACAATCACATTTAGGAGTTAGTGAGACCTGCAATAAGCAGGTAACTTACTACCTGTTTCAATTCTTCTTCCTAAAGAAAAAGAGGATCAGCACACAAGATTAGCCAGGATGTGAGTGAAGAAGAGAAAACAAAGCCAAATTTGGAGTATAGAGTTAAAGGTACAATTGAAGTAGTTGAAGGTATGTGACCTGGTTAAGGTCCCACCTCTGCGCACTTTGAAACACTAGAACAGTGCAAAGCACACAGAAAGCTGCTACCATTTCCTACCCAAATTCTCTTTGTCCAAGCAGTGCACTGACACCAGACAGCCTTCACTGCTGGTTGTGGCACTGTAGCATTTCACAGGTAGAGCAAAAAGTTTCCTGCCTAATCCAGCTCCCAAAAATATGCTGGCTACTTGGTGGGCTCTGCTGCTCAGGTGCCACCAATTCCTGCAGGAGATGCAAGTGACATAAGGGGTCAAAGTTATCTTTAATGCAAAATGTATGGTGTTAAATGGATTTCAGTGAAATTCCTTCTGGTTTTATCAGAGCCATATTTGACCCAAGTTGCACTGAATTTCCATGCACTCATTTGATCTGGCATGGCAATCAACAAAACAGACTCCTACACTATTCAGTGTATTTCTTCCAATGTGAATTTCTGGCATCATCTGTCCTGAAGTGCATCAGGTAAAATACGGGTGGACTCTGCAAATAAAGATACATTTCCCATCTTACCCTAGTCTTTAAAAATGCATGTGCTTTTTGACATATTAATTTCTAACTGAAATCCTTTGCTGAGTCATGTTTCATCTGTTTAACAAGGCTGTGTTTGTCTACTCATGAAAATGACCAGATGTTGTAGGGGAAGCAACTCCAAGGTGAGAGAATTAGATGTGGTTGTCAAATGGCACATCTGACAGAACCAGCAACTGAAAAGGCAAAGTTAAAGGGACCAGCAAAGTGATTCTATACAGTCAGCTGGAGTAGGTAATAGTGTACAGTGCTGAGGCCTTTTTCTCATAGCTAATAGTTAACTTACTTTATATGTTGGTTTGTTTCTTTTCTTATTCTTACTCCACTTAGCAGTAAGTGAAATGATGATGCAATGTTGCTACAGGAACAACATTGTCTGAGCATAATTTGAAACTCCTCAACTGAAACACCAAAGCAAAAAATAAAAAGGGAGGGAAACAAAGGCAAATTTTGTGGGTAGAAACAGTCAAGTATTCTGCAGAATTCTGCAGTTACATCTCCTCCCTCTTCTCTCTTGCTTCACTCTGTCTGTTCTCCTTGGTAGTATCGGGCAGAGCTCCTTACCTTCAGTAGTTTCATGAGGCCTTCTAGCTGGACCATAAGCTCCCTCCGGCTTTCTTGGAGAGCAGACATCCTCTGCTCCAGTTCATCCTTCCGCTGTCTGAGAAACAAGCAGGTCTGATCAGAGCTTACCCCTCACAGGATCAGCAGCTTTTAACTGCATAATTTTCTCAGTCCTACTATGAAGTACGTGCCTATAGACTACAGGAAAGCAAACACACTGTATGAATTCATCACAGTGCTAAGAAATGGGGCTACATGAAGGCTAGCAAGTTCCCTCATACTGAGAATCCTCATGGGACTGAATACAGTGATTAGGGAAAAGACACTGACACAAGACACCTCTTCAAAGAACAAAGGAGGTTCAAACAAATTTGTGTTTTATTCCCCTGTGGAAATGCTGGCAATTTTTGTCTTTGGAACTCTCTAGTCAATAACCTCACTAGATGTCAGGAGAAATTAAAGCCATGCCCTGGAGCACAGGAAATTACAACAGGGGCACTGAACACAGTGAGATATGAGAGAAGCTGAGAGAGTTCAGAAATTCAGACAGAAAACCACAATGATCTGCTTTTGTTTCTATTTTTTTCCCCTGAAAACAAGAGTAGGACTATCACATAGTGGAGATATAACTGTTTGAAATTAGCTCTTTGGACATGGAGTCCAGTGCTGGTCCCGTGACTGTGTGAATACTGAGCTTCTCCAAGTGTGACAGGCACTCTGTGGCCCCATAAATGTGAAGAGCTTTGACTCTGCACAGCTCCATTGCACAGGATGGGGGATCAGCACGTGTTCAGTCACTAAATCGTGTGAGAGGTCCCCACCTAAAAACAAAATGAAGTTGTTGCCTCCAGGAAGCTATGATGTAATTAACAATATTGCTGTTAAAAAACACATGTATTAGGTATATTTTATACACTACTGTGTCACAAATAACATAAAAACCACTATGTCATTAGCATTCTGCTACCTACAAAATATGACAATTTAATCCTAAAAAGTACCGTAGCCAACAAGACTTAAGTACATTTCCTGTATTTAGGAAAATACAAAACCCTGATTTTGAGTCTTCTCTGTAAGTGAGCAGCTATTGATAGAAGTAAGTAACACTGACTTCTACAGGACTGCTCATGTGCTCATGTGTGCTCTCACCCATATAATAGGATCATACAGTAACACTGCCAGGTTGCATTTACTCTTCTGAAGGATTCATCTGTTTTTTGTGACAAAATGCGTGTGCTGGCTTTTCTTTTCTGGGCATGTTGGAAATGCTATGAACTGTACAAAGGCAGTGGAGTTTAAAAAAGCTAATAAAAATAAGGTCTGCGTATTTCAAAGTGGCAGGTCCTAGCACAGATCTCTGCTAGGTTTTAGGTTCAGTCCACAGGGAGAAAGGACCTAGGATCTAAGCAGTGTGCACTGTATGGAATGTTCCTCTGAAGTTTGTCTCCTGCTGTATTCCAGAGCAAGTTCTTGGAAGTAATGGGTTTTCCAACCTATCTCCAAGACAGTACTGGTAATGGGAAGGAACGCTCTGTTCAGAACCTCATTTCAGTGACTTTGCAACACTACAACAACTAGTGAAACATGCTGGGACAGGTACGTACAACATAATTTACATATTCCAGCATTTCTTTATACAATGTGAACTAAATTGCCCTGCTGCCCTACGTGCTTTGAGCCAAAAAAATCTGTGGGGCAACAGACATGAATCAGGGCTGCTATTGAGTCCCGCTGTCCCACACGTAAGAACAGCCTCGTGCCAACTTAAGTGTCTAAGAATTTGAGGCAGTGTCAAAATTCCCCAGTAAATCAAAAGCCAGACTTTTGTCTTTCAAATGGTGAACATTTCAGAAGGCATGCAAAGCAGTTCAGACCCACAGATTAAAAGTTATTTTCTGACTCTGATACTTCTATTAAATCAGAGAAGATATAACTGAGGAACTCAGCATCACTGTCCTAGGGACTTTCCGTGTCAGGAAATTAAAATAAAGATATTATGCTTTAATATGTGTATCAAAATTGAAGAGAGGGAAAAATTAAGCAGTCAACCTGATAACACTGCACAATAATTTTTTTTTTAGGTATAATGAATTTTATTTGTCAACTACATAGAAAGCCAGTCTCCTAAACCTGCTGAAAATAGACTTTACATTTGATGCACAAGAGCTAAATTATAGGTATATTTTGAAGAGTGTACAGATTTTCATCACAATCAGTTTTATATCTCTCACAGAATGTCACCTGCCTGTAGACTTCTAGAAGTAATTACATACTAAAATCACTCATAGAAATGAGAAAGCTAATTTGTCTTCAGATTGGAAAGCAAATGTAATTATTTGTGAATCAGAAAAATATTTTAGTGCGGAAAACTCCATATTAAAACTATGAAGTATTTCTAAAGAAAAAAATTTAGTACAATTTCTTACAGTACTTTCCTTTGGGTATGAACCACACCACCAAAGTATTAGTTGTGTGAATAGTGGCTAAGTGGCCAACAATGCTCTTTAGTCTTCTCATGAGAGAACTGTTCTATGGTGACAGAGCAATCTAGCATTGTTTCACTGGAAAGAAAGTGCTTACTCTCTATTCTCTATTCACATGAAGCATCTTGAATAGTTCCTACTGGATTCTCTATCTCTGGCTTTCACAACATGAACTTCAGGACTTTCAGAGAGCCTATGGATTTGGACCAATGACAACTGTACTTCTTCAATGTGATATGCATGGCAATTAGAAAATCCATGTAGAGTATTGTAATCAACATGCAGACACTTCAATATTAATGTTTCTAGCTTGGTGGGATAATTGGAGGAACAATTCTCTAAATCTTCAGCTGCTGCAGATGACCTTACTCCTCACCTCCCATGTGAGAGTATTACCTACAAATCAGCCTTTGAAGAACACTCTTCAGGTTTTGTACAGTGAAGAGAAATTACCTCTCCTTAGAGTTCAACACATGGGAGGGAATTTCTAAAACTGACATCTAATTCCGGCTGTATTTTCAGGTAGCTCTGGATTTTCTTTAGCATAAATGAGAAGTCTTTGTAAAGGCATTTGTTCTGACGGAACACTTTCCCCATATAATGAATGGCATTTGGACAGGGCTGTGGAGACTTATTCCAAATGACCTAAGGGCCTAACTCTACAAACACTAATGCAAATGCTTAATTTAATGTAGAAGAGTAATATGTGAGATTCCTCATGCATGCAGTTTAAAGCATGAGCTTAATTACTTCTAGGACAACAGGCTGCACCAAAAATGGAGAAATAATACACATAGGTTTGCCTATTTTAAAAAGCCCCTCAAACTGTAAGCATGGCTTCTCTCTTATTGAGAATGACTGGTTGGCCCATACCCTGGCCAGAGGTTTCACTGCTGTGGACTTACCTCAGCAGCCGGAGCTCTGCAAGGAGAGTGGGATTTTGTTGTGCCTTCTCCGGTGTGGGCTGAGACGCTTGCTCATGTTCAAGTCGCAGCCTCTGGATCTCCTGTAGGATTTCTCTTGGGGAGGAGAATAAGCAGAAGACTACAAGTCAGTAATTTTCCACAAACCCAGCTCACTGGACATCACAAGAAGAGAAAAAGAATGACTGTATGTAGATTTTCATTCATGTAGATGTAGCTGAAATGACTGGGCTGCAACCAGCCAAAGAAGCCCTCAGCAATGGGAGTGAGTTCTGAATGTTTTTTAAATAAACTCTGGATTTTGCAATAAAGTGAAATATTTCTTCACGACCCCCAAAAATCAGAGGTACACATGAAACAGCTCTAAGCTTAAATGAATTGCTCCCTTCTAATTCTTCATTATTAATATTTTAAGCACCTCAGGAACTCAACAAAAATTAAAATAACCTTTCTGGCCCTGCTTGTGCATCAGAGAAAATATTTAGCACTTAAAAATAGATTTAGTTTAAGTAGATATGTGAGAGCAGTCAACAATTCAGAGAGAAGTGATTTAATAGGTCTTGTTACGACTGGCTTGTCAGCCCTGGAGTGCTGTCAAAAGGCTAATACAAAGCTTCAAAGCAGAAGGTAGGAACCTTTGTGAATTTTGTCTCTTCTTCACAATGTGCTGGACAGCAGACGGTCAAGAGGCAGCCTTGAACTATGAAAGACAAATTGAGACTGGAGCTGGTGGTGCTCATTACACGGTGACAGAAGGCAGTGAAGAGTTTGGAATAGGAAACCATCTGGTCTGGGCTGGCCTCTATTTTACAGTCCAGCACTAAAAGCAGAGCTCTGCTGCCTTACATTTCATGGCATCAGGCAGTCTGATACCCAGGGCCAGATTCTCTGCTGTTAACAAATAGGCATCACTCCTTTATGGGTCTGGCTGGCCTATTTCTCCTGGACACTGTCTCGCAGTCTCAGTCGCATCTGTACCTCCTGTCTCATTTGATCAGCAGCCTAACTTGCTGCTAACCTTTTGCAAACCTTTCCCAGGCAGACTGTGTTCTGGAGAGCTTTAATCATCTTTTTCCCAAATAAAAGCAGGGGAGCATAACATTACAAGCGTGACTGATCCTTTTATCATTTCATGTTATAGTGCTACAGTGGTTCCGACTGAAAGTTAATCCGGTTTTGAAACAGGACAGGCTTTTTTTTTTAAACTCTTTACAAACAGCAGCTGCAAACAGTAAAGTATCAATGATTATATCATGTCATTGGACAGTATGCTTATGAAAGCACAGGGTGGCTATGGATTTCACAGCCTTTGTCATATTGTGTGGACCTTTTTATGTTCTGTGCTTTTGGTAGGGGGAGATGCATGTGCATATATAAACATATTGCATGGGTCTAGGTGGCAAAAAATGCTAAGAAACAAACAAATACATGTAATATATGGGACTGAACAAAATCAGGTACTTTGTGGATGCTTACCGGTTTTTATTTTCAAGCTCTGCAATCAGTTGCCTTTGTTGCTTGTTTGCATCAATGGTGAAGGAGATATCTGATGCCCCCCTCTGCTGAGTCTGCTGCTGTTGTAAAACAGAGAAAGCTGCATTGAAAGAGGAATAGCCAGCATGCACCCATGAGTTCAACACAGATCTGTTCTGTAAAATCTGCTTACAGGAAATGCAGTACCAGGCTTGCCAACACTAAAAAAAGAGCATTCATGTTGTGCTCATATTGGTATGGCTCCATTGTTAGTAAAAGCAGAGTAAGTGCTAGAGTAAATAAGACTCAGTGTTTACTATCCTGTCATTCATTGCTTTTTCAAGGAGCTTCCTCTGAACCAGTCGTAAAAGGCAATGGCCTTGCTGCAGGCAGTTGCAGTAATACTGCTCTTGACTTTGATGCTACAGACCAGAGGAATACATCGAAGTAAATATCAGCATTTGCCTCCAAAAAGAAGAGGATGTGTTTCCATTGAAGTGATGTTACACTCTCTTGAAACTATGGTTTCGCTTTCAGTTCGAAAGTTGTACTCAGTTTTCAGTCTGGCTGTGTGGCCCATTTCGCCAGTTTGTCCTATATACTCTAATGATACTTCAGAAAACCTTTTTCCCCAGCCCTTCAGGTACAGCAAAACCTCCCCCCCCCTCCATTAAAACAATTTCTTACCAAACAAGGCAGTGCTCACTAAAGATTCACTGGAGTATGCTCTTTTTTTGCATGTTCATCAGCAATAACCAGTTATCGTTTTCCTTATTCACTCCTGTATTTCAGTATTGTATTAATGACAACACAGAGCAAGACATTTAAAAGTTTCTCAGCTATCCAAGTTATCCATTTATTTCTAACTCCAATCTGAAAGAATCAGACATTTAACAATACTCTGCTTAGTTACTGCTGTGATGAGTGTTCCTCACCATAAAAAGCCCTGTGAAGTGTAACCCTGGAGCCCTGTTTTGTGTGATGCCAGGTATTTCCTTCTCCAGGAGGTGAACCCTCAAAAAAGGATGAAGATACACCTCAATAGCCTAACAAATCTAACAAAGGTTAGCACTGTCTGTGGGGAAAGCACAGTATGTTTTGCCTGTAACCACATACTATTTTTTCTGCCATGGATACAATTTCCCATTAACACTTCAACCACAGGGAAGCAGAAAAGTACATAAAGACGAAATGATACATGCTGGTGGATGTCATGACTGATACAGGAGGAATCAGGATCTCTACCCTGAATGCCCACTGTTATTAATACATTTTTTTCCTTAAAAACCAGAATGACCATCAGCAAAACTTTAAAAATTTCCACTCTGTTGCTACTGTGGTGCCACTCTTGTGCTTGGAAAGATTTCTATATACAGAAACCTTCTATTTTCCTTCTATCTCTTTTGTTCAAAGAGCACATATGGATAGCAATGAGAAATTCAGTAGTATCCTTCAAACCAGCTCTATTTATACTATTTCCTAAGTTTTCACTCCTTATCAAGGACACATTATATACAGCTGATTTCAACCAGTTTTTACCCAGAGACGTTATTAGTGGAAAATCTTGTTCCCATAATGAATTACTGTCCTTCAGAAATAGGACCATCACCTACAGTTGCCTTAAATCTGAAACACTGTGTTACACCTCTAGAAAGGACTGATTTGGGCTTGGCTGGCACAGCAGGAGCACCCTTCTCTTCCCAGGTAGCTGCTGGTAGTGTGAAATCTGTGACCGATGGGGCAGCAGATTCATCTTCATTTGGCATGAGTGTGACCGTGTCTTGACATGAAGGGTGGTGCCCAATTTCACCCTTTCAATTGACCCCGCAGTGTAAATCTCAGTGTGACAATGTTTCTGGGCACTCCGGACCAGCCGCTTTCCACTTAACCATCATTTATGGTCCCTTGTTCTACCAAATGGGCTGATATGGAAAAAAAGTAACTAGACTGACTTTATGTGTATCATTTAAGATTTTATATACTTTCATTAGCTTCCTGCTTCATTGTCTCTTGTTCCTGAATGGAATTAGTGAGGTTTTATCCTGTCATCACCTTCTATCTTGGGATACATGTAGCAGAATAATCATTGCTCTGAAATGAAAATGGGAGCCGGGGCTAATGCAGGGGGTCATTACAGTCATCCTGCTGAAGAACATTCTTTAAAATCCTTAGTACTTAGGGCCCTAGTGGCTGTGATATTTGAACTAGAGAGTAAAATGGATTTGCCACACGTTTTTCCACTGCAGTAAATCATTAACCTTTAACCAAAGCTAGTCCAGGCAGTATTTTCTAGTCTTTCCTGAGTTCAAGATGTCAGATTCCCTTTGATGTAATTATTTAAATACCATTGCATTAGTATATAGATTATATGCATTAGTATGTGAATTCTTTGGTTTAAATGGACTGCATAAAAGTGTTATTACTAAAGCATAACAGCCTCTGATGAAAAGGATAGGGAAAAATAATCCATTAATCATTAGACTGTCAGCTGTAATTTTCCTGATCTTGCCAAGCCCCTGGAACACAACAGAAGGAAAGTACCTTCCTTTAATTAAAACACTTACTGATGAAGAAGTTTCTGCTGCCAGCCTTGCTGCATACCTGGCGATCAGCTTATGTTCTTCATCCAGGCGACTTGCGCTGTCGAGCACGCTGCTCAGGAGTGGGGGGAAGGAGGGAAGACATGTTTATACACGATAAAAATGACCATCGCTCTGCCACACCGTCATCTCACATCCCCTCATTACGGACTTTAGAAGCAAAATGTCACCAAATTAAGAATGGCAGATGTTAATTGAGCAAAGAGGAGAAGAGGGAGGGTAGTGTGCCTGGGAGGATCAGCTCTAGGGGGCAGGCAGCACCTTCCCTTAGGGGGAAACAGCAGCGGTCTGCAAGCCCTGGCCAAGGCTGTGCAAGATGCAACTTGCAGACTACTCTGTCCAAAAAGGGGTAGGGAAGTGGCTGGGACCACCAGTCAGCATTTATTTTGTATCTCAGGTTTGTCATATCACCTAGAAGAGTGCTTACTTTTTGGACAGTGGATTAGTGGGAACTTCAGTGTTTGTTAAGAAAAACTTCAGAAGCTTTGTCAGATTTGCAACTGAAAACAATATTTAGGAGAGTTTTGCAGGGCACTTACCAAGGCCTCATGGACTGCTGTTTGGAACCACTGATCCAGGAATTTATAATCAAACTTCCTGTTTTATTACTGGTTTCTTGATATTTGGGAGTACGATTTCAGAGAACCGCATGATTGATCAAAAAGTGCAAAAACTAAATAGCAAATATGCTGAATTTCTTTAAATTATTGCAACTTCTTACTTATATATCACCACTGATCCTAGACTGGCAGCCACTTTAACTTGGAGCCAACTCCTGCTGCCAGGATGCAGGAGCCTACTAGCAGCAACTGTGATGGACTTTGGTCATATGTGCAGAATCTCCAATGGTGTTTGGAGATCTCTGCTGATCTCCAATAAAATCTCTGGTTCAGAAGCACGAGAAACCAAAGAGAAAATATGCTGAATTCCTTTAAAATATTGCACCTTACTTTTTTTCCTCCTCTTAAGAATATAAAATGCAATTATTTCTCTCTGGTAAATGCCTTTCCAGCTGCCCTTATTTTAAATGGAGGCTATTATTTAGTCAGAAGAGTGGGAAAAAGGTAATATAGTGTGAACCTTTACTATTTCTAAACATTTATAAGTTTGCAGAGAACCATCAAAACAAATGAACTGACAAAATCAGAAATCTGAAGAGGACTGAGTTGACCCTGGATAATCCTGGGCTTTAGAATCCTATACTGCAGTATTTCTAGTACATACAAGAGAAAAAAAATGAAGCCCCTAAGAAGAGTAGAGAAGAATGCTTTGCTGTGCACAAGATAGCCTGCAGACTGTCCCATGGATAAGACTGACACCTTCTTATCCCTTGGCAACTGTATGATGTTTTTTTGGCTGAAGGGAGGCAGGCGCACACCCCCCTGCCCATGGGCTCTTCAAGGTATGCAAATGGTTGCTGGTGAATGAGCTTCACATTTCAAAAAAGTGTGTAGAACAAGGATTCCTCTGGGCATGGGATTTTATTCTGATTTTTGCCAGGAATTGTATCTTGAACATGAAAAGCCTTCCAGAGGAAACCTGTGCAAAAAGATCTGCTTTTGAAGAACTCACATCTTTAAAAGGAAAAGGAAATATTTTCTCAAAAATTTCTCAGTGAGTTCATGCCCCCGTGTGCCCCAGGGAAGTACAATGGGCATTTTTAGGTTGGCTTGATTAAATCCCCTGAGATTTAAATGTTATGTTTGAAAAATCACTAGTGGTTGATACTCACTGATCATTAAAATAAAGCTGGGTGTCATGGAGATTTGTTATGGTTTACTGATGCAAGAGAAAAGAGACAAATATCAGCTTTTTCTTATTCTGACAATAACCTGTGAGACCACAAACAGGAAGTTTAGAAAATAGTAAAGCTCTGAAAAATGAGACACAGAGAGGTCCCATGTAAGCAAAGCTTGTGCTGCAGATGGCATGTAAGGCTTCTGGAGATAGATGGACATTGACTTCTTGGTTTTGGTTATTTTGTTACATATTTAGCTTAATTTTATGCTTACTCAGATTCTCATGGGATAACTGATTTACTTGCTGAAAAGACCCAACCTAAATGTATTTTTCTAAATTTATACAGTTCTGCTTCTTACATACTCATTCTTACTGTACTGATACATCATCCAGAGAAACAAAGGGGCAAGCAACATTTGCCAACACATAAAATGATGTAAACCAGGTAATAATGGTTACTTTCGTGACAGTTTAATTTTTAATTTTACCTTAATGACTAAAACATTGTGTCCTAACAGATGGTTGTGAAAACAGAAAGTGTTCAGCATCAATTACCCTTGTTACAGGAACGTGCAGGCGTGGAATCTGGTTCCACTTGTTGGCATAACACAATCTGCACCACAGTTCTGAGATGTGAGCTAACCCCTGAGACAATGTTTTTACTGAATGAACAAAGCCACTGCAGCTTTTTGATTCTTACTTGTATTTAATGTATTTGATATGTATTTACGTGTAGGTGGATGACATAAAATAGATGTAGTAGTGCATCAAATTCGGTCTATGAATGCCACAAATCACTAGTCCCAAAGCTCTGTAAATTAAATTTCAATGTCTGAGATAACTTTAGTTCTGGAATAAACCTATTCTATTTGACCATTAAGCACAGAGCTACGCACAGCAGCATTAGCCTCAACTGCCAAGACTTTTATGTCTCAGAGTTCTGATTTGCCATAATTCACTCCTGTTTTACTTCAGCAACTTCACGGACAATCATACAGTGATACAGTATGACAATCATACACACAAGCTTTAAATATTATGAATATGTGTGCAGAATGTGGGACCCTCAAGAGAATGATTCAGCTAGCCTTTTGAAAGGAACTGAACGCTTTGCATACAAATATCCTATTGCTGCTTCTTCTTTTCTAATAATGTTAAACAACACTTCAAACACTGCTTCTCCATTAGTGACCCTTTCTTTAAAGACTTTATAATTATTAGCAATAGATGCTCCGGCATCTATCACCATTCAGACGTAGAATGAATATCCAATATTATCACCTGTACAATAGGACTTTTATGGTCTAAGGGAGATCCATAAAAAAGGGATCTCAAAACTGCAGGCAAAGGAGGAAAACCAGAATAGCCTGTGAGCAAAGGAATGACACTGGAGGATCTTTGCTTTGGCTTAGGTTTTAGATGTGTCAAACCAGCTTGTTCTGCAGTAGGCTCCCTTCAGTAGCTGATATGGATATTCTCTGCTGGTCTTAAAACTCTGTTGCCACTGGTTAGAAAAAGTCTCTTGTGAAATTTTTGCAATTGAGCTATCAATGTGGTCTTCATGATGTGCTTGTATTTTACAAACCTTCATTTAATAAATGAATAGAAAATAGGGACAAATTAAAGGGTAGGTTTCTAAGCCCCAGGGCTGTAAAAACAGTGGCCTAAAAGCAACACACCAAATGTATTTTGAGGAGTGTTTAACCGTGACACTTTCAAATCTGGCCTGGCTTTAAGGTGCTTTAAACCACAACACATCATCTGAGCCCTCTGCTATTGTTCATTTGCCATTTACTTTAGAATCACCAAGCCTTTACCACCAAAATGTTAATAATTCTCAGCAATGTGGGTATAATCATAAAAACTATGTCTATACATTTCCTCTGTAGCAGTTGGTCACTGAATGCTTTTCCTCTTTCAAGGGAAGATTAGACCAACCTTCCTAGATGCAGTTAGTTGTTGTGCACACCCCCTTAATAAACATTTTAAAAAATTCTATAGAGTAGCATGGCACTTTTATAGTACAGAAATAGGACTCACTAGAGTACTACACAGTATAACATAAAACTCCAAGAAAATAGCTTTCTATGGAATCAAAATAACCTCCTATTTCTAATATATTTTATTTTCTTCTGCACCGGAAAAGAAAAAGACTGAAATATGTGGAATTAATATTCAAAATTAGGCAAAGTCTCTAACTTGCAAAAGTGAAAACTCTTCGCAGTTGGAAGTTCTTATTTAGAATCAGACACCAAAGATGAACTAAAGAAAATATCAAATATTGGTTTTACATACTAAACCAGACTTTACATGAAACTATTCAAAACATCTGCCTAAAGAATACTTTTGCTACCCATACAGTTACTATAAATAAAGAATTAATTCTTTCTCTTGTTTCTTAATTTGCTCTGGAGTACTGGCTTGTAAAAAACCCACAAGTAGCTTATTAGCCTGTGGTGGATGGAAAGGAAAACTTGCACTTTTAATGGCAGTATCAAATAACTGCAGATGAAAAACAAAGATAAGCAGCTAAAATTAATTAAAGTAATTTAAAACTCCCACAAAACCCAAAATAGCTACACTTAAAAGAGAAAAAAAGATATACTGGGCTATATTGGACTGATCACTAGCACCCATAAATTAGCCTGATTCGGTATCTAAAAAATCCAAACCTAGTTTTGTTTTGAAATGTTACTATATAGTTCTTAAGGTAATTTTATGTATTATGTTCAACAAGTATTTCTCTAGATTTTTCTTGCAGATAAAGATCCAGCTACAATCATTCCTCTTTTCATCTTTGGCTGCCAGAAGCACCTGAAAATATGTGATGGCACATCTGGATATGTACAGGTGGTATTTTGCAGACAGATTCAACAGCAGAGCTGGCCACCTGCAGCCTCCCCTACATCAGAGGCTACCTGATTATGGCGAGCTACATGCTTTACTTAGGTTACCAAATCTTTTTAAGATGCAGGGTGAAATAAGTTGAATTCAGCACCATCCTAAGACAGTTGTGTGGGTTTTGAGCAAACTCCATCCAGGCACTTTGGGGCATGGGCAGGAGGAGTTCAGCTTTGCCTGAACATGCCAACCCAGACTACATGAGATGCAGCAGCTGAGTCTCCTGCAGAGGCCTCACCTACATCTCCTGGAAACTCACTTCACACAGGAGCCTCAGGATGGCAAGACCTTGTTTGTTCTTATTGTCTTTGCCAAAATATAACCATTCCATTTGTCTACCAGCAGTCTCAATCCAACAAAGCAGTAAATGGCAATGCAGCATGGTCTGATGCATGACTAAGACTGCTGTCCCTCTCGGGTATGTTTCTGTCAAAATCCAATTGTACAAATAACCAAGATGGTTTCTCATCAAGATGCTGTGACTGCAATGATTTAATGTCAGTAATCAGATGTTATGTACTATGCTATGCATCAGTTGTTTAAATGATTAAGGCCATTATCAGTCACTTTCCATTCATTCCTCAAACCCAACACATCTTGGATGTTATGGCATCTGATTTGTATGTACATATTTCACAGAATCACAGAATCAACTAGGCTGGGAAAGACCTTTGAGATAATTGACTCAGCCTATGACTTAACCCCACCTTGTCACCTAGACCATGGCACTGTCACATCCAGTCTCTTCTTAAACACCTCTAGGGATGGTGACTCCACCACCTCCCTGGGCAGCCCATTCCAATGCTCAGTCACTCTCTTGGTAAAATACTTCTTCCTAATGTCTAACCTAAGCCTCCCCTGGCACATCTTAAGACTGTGCCCTCTTATCCGACTGTTGGTTGCCTGGAAGAAGAGACTGATCCCCAACTGGCTACATCCTTCTTTCACGTAGTTGTAAAGAGCAACAAGGTCTCCCCTGACCCTCCTCCTCGCCAGGCTAAACAACCCCAGCTCTCTCAGCCGCTCCTCACAGGACTTGTGCTCCAGTCCCTTCACCAGCCTCACTGCACTTCTTTGAACATGCTCCAGCATCTCAAAATCCTTCCTAAACTGAGGGGCCCAGAACTGGACACAGTACTCAAGGTGTGGCCTCACCAGTGCTGAGTGCAAGGGAACATTTGGGTACAAATGTACTAGGACTTGGTGAGGTTGGCTCAAAACCTTGAGGGAACAGGTCAGAATGTACAGAGTGAAATTTAGAGGATGAAAAGGGTAAAGATGAGGCTAGGCACCCACAAAGAGAACTGGTGAGCAACTGGTGGTCCTCACTGCAGCTAAATAAATCACAGACATGGGATCCAAAATATCATGTTTGGGACAACAACCTAGCACAAAGAATTACCCTGAACCATGTTCACACTTTGCTCACCTCTTGAACAATCGTATCAAGTAAGTCACTAGTGGCAGGCAGGGGCAGATTTTCTTCTCCCTGTCAACGTAGTCCTAGCAGTAGTGTGCTCCTGTCCTTGGTCATGGATGGGCAAGGACTGCTCTACACATGTCACCAGCAGCCTGCTTTCACAGTCACAGTGTAAATATTCCTCCATAAGCCTGCTTTCTGGAAGTGCTTCTTCAGGAATGAAATTCTCCATGAAAATGCTTTTGAGTAAATGGTTTTAATTTTTGTCACTAAAAACTAGTTTGCTTTTTTTCCCCCCCCACTAGCTCATTCCAGTGGGCAACAGAGTAGAGAAGCAGAGCCAGAACAATGGAGGGAGACTCTTTGTGCCACTGGGCACGACAAGTTACTCCCATTTTCAACAGGAGCTACACAGAGAAGTGACTTATGTGAGAGTGCAGAGAACCATTACATTCACTCTCCCAAATGAAGTTGCTTGTTGCTTTCTACATACTAGAGTAAATGGAGACTTTCCCCTAACCCAGGAAATATTCTGCAACAGCAGTACAGGAAACTGAACTGAGCGAAACAAACCTCCTGAGCACAGTTTTGCTAGAAACACTGTACAGTTTTCTGCTCAGCACCATATTGTCTAGGGCCATATACCACACTGCTCACCACTTTGCTGGTACAGGGTGCAAAGTCTAGAGTTCTGTTGCACTTGGAGAGGCAAGCCAGTGCTTCCCCTTCCTGGGGTGGCCTGCTGCAATGCCACCATCTCAAGTGCCAGGACAGCCGATGCGTTTAGTAGACAAAGCTCCATAATCGCTCCAGTAGAAATAATGAACTATATTCAAGACACCCTTGAGTCTGAATGAGATAAGGGAAAATTTATATACAAGATTCAAACAATGCAGAAATCAGGCAGACTTAAAAACAATGGCTGACATATGCAAAAATCAAAATGAACTTCTTTTACTAAGTTAAGAAGCAAATTATTATTATCATCATCATCTTTAATTATGTATTGTTACAATTTTTTACTTTCAAGGAAGGTGAGGCCACAAATTATATAACACCTCCAAAATTAATACCTTGAAAACACAAACTTGTTAATCATCTCTCTGTGAAGATTTCTGTACCCCAACCAAGTCCTGCACTTCCTAGAGCACAGGATCCCAAATCAATTTGCTTTGCCATTCTCAACTAAGCACTTCCTTGTAATACTTAGTAATACCTTTCTAACACCACTAGAGAGATTAGCAGCGATTGCCACAATCCACCAACTTCGGGAGGACATACCCCGTATTCATATGCATTCCCTTTAGGTTAGAGCTCATGAAGAGCTGATTCACTCACAGTCAGGAGGAAACAGTGAGAGCATTTGGCTGACCAACATCCCTCTCCTGGGTCCCCCAAAGGCACCAAACCTGCACTAACCGTGCGGGGTTGCTCTGTAGCATGTTGACATACAACCCGATGAGCACATGTTCATCAGCCAGCCTGTCTGCAACATCGAGGCTGTACTGTAACCTGAAACAGGGTCGGGGGCAGAGACGGTGTGATCCGGACACACAGAGAGATAAACAGAGAAAGCAGGAGCAAGTAAGATTGTGAAATGGAAATTTAGAAATGAATATTTAAGTGTTTTTAGAGAAGAAAAGAACACCCCAACAACGAAAGAACAACACATCAAGTGCAGGAATTATTTTGTTATTATTGTAATTTATATATTTAGTGACTTAGGATGGTAACATCCCACTTGATGACAGAGGCAGCCTCAGGAATCAATGAGATGCCAGACTGGGCTAGGGACTAGAGCTGTACAGTACTGTTTATTACAAAATACAGTGAATTGTGAGGTCAGCATTATTTATTTTAATATATTAGGTATTGAATATAAACATGAAATATATATATGTAACACACATGATTGACATACTAAATTCACATGCTAGAGTTGCTTGGAAGTGTCTGATCGAGACCTCACACATCCAGGTGTACATAAATATATTTAAACATGCCCTACTTAGCTCAATGGGTTAATTGGTTATTACAATTTTCTCAGGAAAGGCAGTTATCGAATACATTAAAATGGGAGGGATAGAGGAAAAGGTTTTGGTTTAGCTTTGTTAGTGCAAGCTATGAACATACTCTCTCTTTAACTTACCCTTTGCCTTTCAAGAAAGCTGGAGCAGCCCTAGACAGCAGTTTGCTCTGCTCTACTTCAGTATTCTTGGAAGGAAAGCTAGTTAATAAGACAGGAAAACTAAGAAAAGGGTAAACAGTGATGTCTGAAGTTCATTAGAGAAGAGAGTTTGGAGAAATTCATTCAAGTGCCCTGGACTGAATAAAAATATCAATAAAAGCTTTAGAAAGCTTCAGGAAATGCAAAATCAGGAATTATGAATTTTCCTTCCTTCTCCTCAAAAGCAAAGTCTAAAGTCTTCACTACAGAAATGACAAACAAAATGTGCTTCTCTCACAAATGGAGAGATGAAGACTTCTGAAATTCCCAGATGGAGTCCAAGAAATCACATCTCAAATGCCACCTTCAAGCTGGGAAAACTTCACAATAACAGCTAAATTGGTTTTTTCCACTTTTACCATAAGATAGTTTCAATAATATATGGAAATGTATTTATTTAGATGCAGTGATGGGATACAGCAGTACTGTTCTTCTGTTGATTTAAAATAATATAAAGTTCATCAAACACATTTTTTCCCTAATTACGATATTTAATGAATTGCAGTAACTGCATCTTTCCCAATGCTTAAATATCCCATTAACAAGATAACACTGACTAAAAATGGGAGAGATTGAAATGTTAACATGTTTTTCATGCTGCAGCATTTTTGGTTTAAAACATAGCAAAGCAAAACAAAATTATATTTTACTGTCTTCTTTTTAAAAATCATTTATCTTTAGTGTTCTGTTTGGCACCTCATGGATCTGTAAGCATGCTTGTGCACCTGTGCATCCATGGTGTATGGGTCTGTGTGTGTGCGTGTAGGCAGATGATGCACAAATGTGTTGCACAAATGTGATGCATGACAAATCTGAGCAGATGTGGCTCTGATGGACTGAAGATCAAAACCTTTAATATTGGGACAAAGAATGAATTCAGTGAGACGAGATGTATGCCATTCCCTTCCTTTTAGGAAGGCAAGGTTGGCAGTGGGGTTCTGAAAACGATGGGACTGAAGGGTGTCCTAAGAACTCAAGCCTATTGATTTATAATAAATATGGAAGACACCTGACTGAAGTGCTGTACTGCACAGCAAGGAAGAAGGCTTGCTTCACATTTCTCTGCTCATTAGCACGCTGCTTATGTGTGCTGTGCCTGCACTGAGGCAATATCCATGCAGATAAATATGCTCCATGTCATCTAGAGGGATATGTCATCCATACTTTTTCTTGCAAGTTACCTAAGGAAAATGCATTCAGGGGGTGTGCCATTTCAGCCAAAAATGCACCTTTTGGTTCTTAAAATAAAGATAAATATGTTGCCACAATGGGAGACCAAAAACTCTAGGGCAAATTTTGTGTCTTGGTTTCCAACAGAGCAGCGTGATGCCTCTTCTACCAACCATAAGTTTTCCTCTCCTATGCTCCAGAAACAGAAGCTAGGGTGGAGAGACAGGCAAGCAAACATTACTCATGAGCAACTGATACCATGTCTATCAGTGTCCCTTTCCTTCTTAGTTGATTAAGGAAACTTACATCTTCTAAACTCTTCTCACAAATTATGTTTTCTCTGCTTTTCTGATGTTTTGGTGTCTCCTCTGTCATGCTGGTTAATATCTGTCTCATGCTGTTGTCCTACACTGGGTGCAAATCTCCAGGGAGATGTCTCCTCCTTCAGGGAATGAGTTTTAATGGCTTTGCACATGATGTTCCAGGATCAAATGTAATCTAACAATCGTATTGCTGACTTCAATTGGTTTGTGGTTCACTGCAACTGCTAGGTCCTCTGTTAAAATATTTTTGTCCATCCAATTATGCTCCATCTTTTATTTGATTATTTGCTTCCTTGCTAAAGCACTTTTCATTCATAATAACTGAATTTCCTCTAATTGATTTCAGATCATTTGGAAATCAATTACTACCATTGCAACTGAGCTCATTTTTTTCACTTAGAAACTGCTCTTCAAGCACTCCTTCCCAGAACCATTTCAACCTTTGTACCATCTACAAACTGCATATACTCTATTGCTCCCATTAGGTCACTACACGAAATACTGCATAGTGTCTGACGTAGGATAGCCTTCAAGAATCCCAGCTGGTATGTCCTCCTCCTAGAATGACAGCAAACTTCTGAAAATGTGATTACTGATTTTCAGTGTTGGTCTTATACTAATTTCCCCATATCCATATTTTCTTTGGGTACTTCTATGTCATCTGGGACTATGTCAAAAATTCTTTTAAAGTCAATCTGTATCATATCTGCTGCTTCTTTTTTACCCACTGAACCAGTTATTCTGTCAATGAAATAAATTAGTTTGATTTGACATAAATCTGTTCTTGACAAATCCATGGTGGTTGTTTCTTGTTGGTTTATTATTCTCCAAATGCTTACCAATTCTTTCATAATTTCAGCATCTTTGGATACCAGGGTTAGACTATCTCTTGATTAATCCCTTCAATCTTTGTCCCTGTTTCTACCTTCAGCCCTCCTTCATATGGAAGAGCTGACATTTGTCCCTCTTGTTCTTCCACATCTTCCTACATCCTCCACATGTTCCCCAAAATACAATTAATACTTCAGAGATTGTTTTGGCCACAGTGAATTTCTAACTGGAACAGATATTTTAAAGATACATTCCTGAATAAAACAGAATATTTTGTAAGATGCCAAAAAATGCCTCTCCATCAAAATTAAGAGACAAAACTTTGAAGATGTTTTCCATTGCTGCAAAATGCTATAGCTTCATTAGTGTCTACCTGGCAATGAAACAATCAAATATATAAACCTTTCCTTTAGTCAGGTAGAATACTGCTGATGAAATAAAGATTCTCCTCTTGTTCTGCAAACAAAACGCAAAGGCAACACACAGTTCAAATCTACCACACTCCTTAGAGATAGAAACATGGAGAACAGCAGCAACCAGTATGTTTTGCTCCGAAGTTAGTTGTCCAAAATTTAGCCCAGGTAGAATATCCAATTCCTTTAGCTTTTATGTGGAGCTCAAAAAAGGCTCCAGCCATTCTGATTCAGCATTAAATAAGATTCAGTTTCTCCTTGGCTATGGGCATCTGATACCACAGTGCATTCTTTCTACCTACCACAGAATTGCCAAGTCATTTCAAGTTCATCAGAAAGTGCTGAATCACACCATTTATTTCAGTTTATTACTCCTTCAGAAGAACTAAATGTATTATCTGTGAAGGGGGGAGGCTGAGAAAAATGCAAGAAAAACCACTCTCTTTCATCTTATCCTATCTAAGTTCAATAATTCAATAGCTCAAAGAAAACATTTATTAAGAAAGAGAAGGAGATTGTACCCGTTATTATGGCAGCTATATACTTTAAGGCAGCACTGACAGACTGCAGCTGAGGAACTAAAGTATTCAAATAAAGAAGAGAGCATTAATTCAGGGCATTGAGTTATTCCTCTTGACTGGACAAAAGTTTCTAAAATGCTCAATTTGCTTATTTTTGACATAACATATCCAATTCATTGTGTTTGCAAGGGCATTACCTACTCTGCAGCAACATTCCCTTGTTCTACTGCCCCCTAGGTAATCAGAAACTGCAAAAACAAATAAGAGAAACACCCCTGAATACTAGCTGCAGTAAAAAAATTACAGGCCTTGTGGGTTTAATCATGTTAGCTGTCAACACAGCACATGACCATGATTTGGTATTTGGGAAAATATCACACACTTTTCTGTTTCTTCTTTTCTAACATAAGTGCCCTAAGTTGTTTTTGAGCTTTACAAAGAATATTGTTGATACCAACTTCTACACTGTATACATTTAGAAGAAAGGTGCTAGTAATTGCGAAGCCAACCTCCTCATTAAAGCTCTCTTACAGACTTCGTGGCTCAAACTAAGACAACAAGAAGAGAAATTTTAAGTGGACTGACTCTAAAGCAGCTTGCAGAAACTAAGAAGCATCTTAGGGAAAGCCTGAATCCAGCTTCCTTTGAGCTTTGGAATAATTGTGTACCCACCCAAAATCGGTGCTTCAAATGCAATTAAACTGCAAATAGCATATAATCTTCAATCTCCTTTCAGTTGTCCTCACAATTTACCAGTTATCAAAGATATTTGCCCCAATGAGATTTTCTTCCCAGTTAATTTCCAGTTTTCATCCCATGAATCCAGAAATGAAGATGATACTGTACTGAACCTGTGGGATGCTATCCATTCCCAACAGCAGAATGAGCTGGTGTGCTGAATTTAACATTTGCTGCTACAGGGAGAAACTGGTTGGAACGGCTATGTTCTTATATGAACACAACTAGCTGAAATAAATACCATGGGAATGCTATGAGTGACATTCTCTGCCAATTCTCCTTTGAATAAACATTCTAATTACATAAAAACTTTATTTAAAGCTATCTGAAACCTCTGGACTAGATTGCAACACAAATTAAAGTAACCATAAGTTATCTGCAATGAAAACACAGCCAGCAGAGCTTTTAACTTTGATTACACCCAGCCAGAAATTTTACCCTGGGTGTGTACAATTTTTAATATAATATAAATCATGGAGTACTTTATTTAAACCAGCACAATTGCAAACAGAGCTGTCAACCTCTGTTTTTCTGATGTACAAGAGGATGAGTTTCCACTAATGAGGCCTGATTTTCCCAGGGCAATAATAACAGTAAAACCTAAAGGAATGAATGAAGATACTGTTACTAGTCGAAGACAGATTAAATGCCTTGGCATTTAGCAGAAAAGTACCTTGGTCTCTACAATTCTTACTGAATTATAGCTAATGTTCATGGGTTAATTAAAAAAAAAAGAAAAAAATCACACTCTCCAGTAAAAAGAAAAAAGGTGGTGGTGGGGGAACTGTTCTTATCCAGCTGTGTATTTCTTTTATGCAGAATGAAATAGGCTCTTCCTTTAAGTCACTGAGATGCGACGGAACACTTGGAAAAGGGTGAAGAGGCATGGGTCCAAATCCAATGCTAACTATGTAAATGGGAAGTTTTCGTTAGTTTCAGCAAGATTAGATCTGCCTTTTCAGTGGTCATTTTGAAAAGCAAAGCAAACGAGTCTGGGGAGGGTTATTGGCAAGCAGCACTAACTGCAGAACAGCAACCACCAGGAGTGAGAGCTGTGCAAGAGGCTGGCTGTGAGACTTGGAGTAATTTCCGGGCTTTTGTGCAAGTCTCTTTCATTCCTTGGTCAAGAACACAACAGGTAAGTCATATACTGATGATGAAACCATAAAGGTGTAGTTTTTTCAGTTTTCAAAAGCAATGTTTCCAGCTTCCACTAGACACATTAATATTAATCCTCCATGAAAGGGTAAAATGAAAAACTCGAGCCGCGCAGAAGCAAGAGAAGTTGGCAAAGCCTAGAGCCAACAGGAAGTCTATTCAAAAGACTAATGAGAACCACAGAAACCCTCTAGCCCATCCTTAAAGAATATCTTGAGCAGTTTAGCAGAATCACTAATGATTTAGTGCATGAGCTACAGAACTACTGCGATTAGTAGGTTAGTGCTCTCATACTGACCGTGAATTGTTGTGAAGCTGATTTACATACAGCTTTATAAGAGAATGCTCATCAGCCACAGGACTGGCTGCATTTATACCCCCAAGTAACCTGAATGATTCAAACAATGAAATCTTGTTAATACCTCAAAAAGTATACACAGAGAGCAGGGTGTTCAGAGTGGGTTTGTAACAATAAAGGCAATTTATTTAGAAAGAATACTGACTTGGCTGTTTGTAGGGTGCTTTTTCTCTCCAGTGAAAGTATACAAATTAAATTTATAAGAGGTGAAAATAAAAATAATGAGAATAAACTGTCAAACACTTAAAAGCCTGCTAGGTCAATGAAACAAAAGGTACAAAACTTTTAATATACAAGCAATGTAATTACTTTACATATGAGGGTAGAGTTAACGCTAAAAGAGTCAGGATTGACTGTTGCTTCATGGAAACTTTTAACTGTATAAGGATGTCACACTATCCACTTATAAGGAAGTCTGGGTACCCATGGTTGAGGGGGTTGGTTATTATCTCCTGTTTTTAGGGGATTCTCATCAACAAGTTTTTCCTAGGAGAAAAGGAATTCTAATAGCTCAGGGAGCATGTACGTCTAATCCTGACAGATAAAGACAGTCATTTACTGAAGAAGACAAAAGTAAAATAATGAGATATTTTTCACATGTAAAGAAAAACAAGCAGCACAGTAGACATTACTGCAGGTTATTACAAACATTACTATGATTATTACTGCAGGTCCCTGGCCTAAGGAGCAAAGCACACTTTTGTTAAGGAGCACAGGGACTTCTTGGGGATGAACAGAAGCAACAGCTGCACCCTTAAAGAGCACTGCCCTTAATGACCTCTGCAGGAGAGGCCACAAATACATTATGCTGCCTTGCACATAAAAACTCATATATGCCTACAACAGAAATTAACTTGCATTTGCAATCTCATTGTATGGGCAGCAGATCCTGGCCAGGGTACTGCTTTGGGACTTTCAAAAAGGATCTCAGTCACACCCAGCAGCTACTTTCATTAAGGTAACATTGAGAGTTTGCAGTTTACAGCTCCCAGTAACAAAATTCATAAATTGGAGTAGTACTTTGACTTTGCAGTGTACACTTCAGGTTTGATTTTGGTTTTGATGTTAAAATATGTAGCTATGCATACCCAGAGATTGTGTTTAGTCATTTGGGAATGCTGAAGCACTGACACATGCAGCAGGAACCAAGCAATAAAATACACCCAAGGAAGACATATCGCTCATCTTCCCCAAAGCAGCAGAAAGTTATTTTCTTGCCACCTTGTGCATTGGTAGCCTTGCATAGATTGGGTCAGACAGATAGCAAATGCTACACATGTATTTTGGCTGTATGAGCCAAAATACTGAGTCAAAACACACAGCTGCAATCACCTCCTCTTTGGGATTAATGTTTCTGACAACTCTTCCCTGGTTTGTTTACTGAAGGATCAGTCTTCATATTCCAAGACTACTCTTCTCTTGTAGCCTTTAATGAATATCAGAATGGTTTAACAGGAGTAAAGATGACTTGCTATGTCTTGTAAGTAAGAACACATTTTCTCCTTGCTCATACCCTATATCTTGCAGTATGATGAAGGCATTCCCAGTAGGCAATGGTATGTCCCAGTTCCTATTCCCGTAGTGCTGCTGCAAAATGGTTTCTTACCAATAGCCCATTTTCAGTCCCTAGGGGAGTATGCTGAGGCTGTGTGTGAGCACATTTTAGTGGGTCATAATGGTTCAAGCGAGAGCTGAAATTCAGTGCTCTGCTGTGAGGAGCTTGGGATGCCTTAATTCCAGCTCTCCATTTAGATGTCTGGGTATCAGTCCAAAATAACCAAGGCATTTCTCTGCTCATGTCGCTTAATTTTACTTTCTGTTTTTTTTTTTTGTTTGTTTGTTTGCCCTGTGAGGGAATTGAAATTTGAAATGTCCACCACTGTAATTGTTTTAACATAAATAAGGATAAGAACTCACCTTCTGTTTGCAAAGGGACTTCCTGAGGGAACAGAATGGGAGAAGAGTGTGTCATTCATGCTGGTTACAGGTCGGGGAGGCCTAGAAGGCAAAATACCCAGTTGCATTAATTTTGCACCAAAAAATCCTTCATCAGCAACCGTATTAATGGAGAACAGAATGAGCTTCTTGTTTAAAGTAACATTACTGCTGGCATCTTCAGCTTTGTGGAGCAATAGTTCCAAATTATACATGCTATGTTTTTAAGCAGAAGTTAATAAAAACACACTGATACTTAGGCCTGCAGGGATATAATGCTTTTATGCTTTTGTGTGTTCTGAGGTGAGTTTTAACAAATTTGCCTGACTTCTTTCCCCTGCCTTGGCAAAATAACCTCTGTGCCAGTGTTCCTTTCCAGAGACAGCATGGAGGTCTGCAGGGGGCAACCACCAATAAGTGACACATCTTTTCATGAGGTTATCCCTGGTGCTAAGCTCCATGCTACCACATCCACACAGTGACCACAGTATACCCACAGCATCCCACAAAATACACGGGGAACTAAACTGGTTTAACAGCAAAGTGTTTTAACTGGTATATCAAACCCTCAAATCAAAATTCAGAATATGCATCCAATTTAAGGGGACCCATTAATAATGATGGTTTTATTATTACATTATTTCCTGCTTTTACAAAAGATGAAATGAGACAGAAAATTTCCTCTGCTTTCTTTAATTGTCTACTCTTAAAAAACAATCTGTGTGTAATTTTTCCTTCTCTATCCATTAAGAAGAAATTTCCCCTTTTTAACAGACCTCTTATGCAACATTGGGCAAAAGATCTAGATGCTCTGGAACAACTACTAAATATGTTATTAAAATCACAGGGCTTTCTATCAGATATGAGCAGAACCTGAAGCCACATATAATTCAGACTTCAAATTGCCTAGAATTTCAAGCTGGCTAATATGCCCTTTAAGCTCTATGAAAGATCTATCTTGCCTTCTGAATTCTGCAGATATGCAAATCAAAATATAGCAGATATCTGCAAAATATTTACTGAGCTCCAATTGTGCAAGAAACCAGTCATCCAAAGCATTTGTAAGAAAGCCAGTTCTGCAAAGAAGAGAATTATTACTATATATCTTGTTTTGTAACATATTAGAAAACAACCATAAATATGGTATTTGACAAGTCCAAATGAATTCTCAGCATGATAATGCCACACTGGTTTCAAAGAGTTTAAAACTGTGAAGAGAAAGAGGTAGGATTTGCCACGTTATTTATTTATATGACAGTATAGTTTTAGTCTGACTCTGCATCTGCAGAACCATATGAAAACCTCCAGTTCTGGTCAGTCACAAATATGAGAAGCAGCCCTTTGTCCTCCATGTACTTATGGAGAAGTGTTAAATATTATTTTTCACAGACTCTATCAGAGCTAGTAAGAGCTTGGGTGGGGCCATGATCAGAGAGCCAATCCACTGGAAAGGTGATTTGGGATGAATCTTGAAATACAGAGCTTTAAAAATATACTTTGAGAGAATATTAAGAAACTAATTGTATTTAATGGGTAAGAAACAGGTATTTTGTTGCCTGGGAATTGTAAACTCATAATTGATGAAGGTGAAATAGTTCACACCAACTACATGTGACCACTGCATTTTTCCTCTTCTCAATCCAGTTGCTGGACAATGAACATATTCAAAAACTAATGGGGCACAGGCTGGGGTTTCTGAAAGATAGGTCCAACCTTGTGGAGTGGCTGTGGAGTCCTAAATAGCACAGGGAAAGGGAGAAGGGGCTGGTTCTCAACACTGCCCCGGAGAGGGAGGCACAAGGAGTGCTCCCTTGGCAGAGCTTGGACTCTGCTTTGCCTCGCACCCAATTCACCCCTGCTGACTGAGTAGGAAGTGGGCATGGGGAACACACGGAACGGACTTCAGCAGATCACCACATCCACACTTCAGGTTAATGCCTTCTCTAACCTTGACCTCAAAATAGGGGTGGGTCTGAAACTTTCTAACCCCTAAAAGCTCTTCCCTTTCAATGTCTCAATTCAAGGACAACTATTTATTTGACTCTGGTAAAAAGTTATGAATTGGTAATACTGAGATTATTGCATTTTTTCCAAGCTCGTTCTCCAATAACTGTACTAAAGAACAAAAATACTCACCAAGTATCTCTTTTGCAGCCAGAATAAAATGGAAAAGAAATCATTAATTAAATTGTTAGTTTAATATGCTTATGGTCTAAGTAGTACACTGGACATACTCCATTCTCGTGACTCTGATTCTGCAAAAGCATGAGAGCCTCTACGCATAAAAGGTCATTAATCTGTTTACATATACAGAGTTACTTTTGCATACAAATGTCTAGGAACTCCAAGGCTTTGCTAAGGTTTTGTGATTAGCATTATTTGCCAATTCTTATATGAAGAAAACTGTATTAAACTAATGTGGGTATTCCCAAGGCAGTATTCTTAAGGGCTGATGCCCATTGTCACATTCCTCAGGTTAGCCTTGAATATTAAACGGATGTTCAAACACATACAGTTGTGTGATGTTGTAAGAAAAGAAGAGACTTTATGGTAAACGAAAACTCAGCTATTGACTGTAAGTTATTATTTCTAAACTTGTGGAAGTGACTGATTAAGTTTTCTAATAAAACTGAGCTGATGATAATTAACTTTCCTCAAGCAGACAGAAAACACTTTATGCTATTGAAATACGCTACGTAATAAAAGTATGCTATGGCACAACACATATCCACAGTAATAAACTAAATTAAATAAGAGGAATTTTTCAAAGTGCTCCAGGCTGGTCTAACCTGTTCACACTCATCTCAAAAATAATGCTCCAACAGGCTTAAGACAGAAATGAAGTCAGAGTATCGCAGAATGAATTTGAAAAATACCTCCACAATGCACTGGCCAAGCCATTTGTAGTCTCTGCAGTCTGGAGTTTCTTTCACGTTACTAATCTTAGGTGCAGAAAGGAAAAATGACCCCTCCATGAGTGGGGAGATTTCTGCCATCAGGGTTATGACACCTTGATAACTGCTATTCTAGATGAGGTCTTACATGTGTCTCTTGCTTAATTGAAAATTCTGTGTGGCACCAGTAAAACAAAAAACCATGCAGTCTTTCTGTGTGGTGCCACTCAAAGGTGGAAGAACGATCAAAAGGAAAGTCTGTATGGGAGCACTTGTCCCCATTTAAGCTAGAAGCTAAGAAAAGAATACTGTTTTGTTGCCAAAATTCTTCCATTTAATGCACATATAAAACCTTTTTTTTTGCCTGGATTCCTGCCCAGAACTGTTTCTTTCAATTTCCATTATGTTTAAAAATAAAAATCACATCAGCGAGAAGATATTCTCAATGAGGTTCTGTAGCATATCTCTCCCCTCGTTAATTTGTGTGAATTATGCTGTAGATCATGCTGCCTCCACAACTTACAGGTTTTTCACTCATGCATCATTATAGCCAATATATATTGCCAAGTTATATTACCGTCAAACTATGAATAAAGAGAAACTCTGTCATAAAACAAAATAGATGGTGGTTTGTTCTCACATCCAATCACTCTAAATTATGTCAGTATAGGTAGGAATAAGGAAAGGTGTTAATTTCACAGCAAAGATCTGGATCAGTTCCTACTCAGTTATGGTACTTTCCCCTTACCTTGCCTAAATGCATTTAATCCATTCACAGTAGTCTAATTTTCACTACCCGTTATCTTCTGACATATCCGCAGGCCTTCAAGGGCCTCCAGCCAACAGGGAACAGAGGCTTCTTTTTCAGCTTCAAGCTCCCTGCCTCTTTCCATTTCCCTTAAGGACAGCCAAAATCTGCCCTGTGAAATTACCACTGACTTGCCAGCAAAGCCAGGCTTTTACACCACACACAGCAGCGCAGTAGCTCAGCAGATTCAACTGTAGATCATTTCTTTCAAAGAACATCCCCTCCTTATTCCTCCATAAAGAGGTGCAAGGGTTTTAACTCACAGTTGAGCTGAAAAGGGATTTGGCACTATGTATTTGTCAAAGGCACCCTGTCTCTGAAGACCAGAGCATCCTCTTACACCTTGAAAAAGTTCTGCTATAACCACATGAGGAGGTCCTTCAGCATAATTTATCCTCAAAAGGTCAGTCAGATTAGGTGAACCTTCCAGGTGTTGCACAGCCCACGATGGCTGGTGCACACCTGCCCTTAAAGATGTTACATACAAATACTCAGTACTGACAGAAGTAAATATGTATAATAATTACAGACTGGAATAGTTCCAGCAGAAAGTAATACAGATACACAGCATGCAAATACAATTATAATAGCTGCTGCCTGAAATGCTTCAGTCAGGACCCCTGGGAAGAAGATTAAGAAAGATACTTTCTTAAGAAATATATCAGAATAAGAGCAATACTTTAAAGACAGTATTTTTAGACTAAGTTTTCCAATTTTATTTCTTTGTAACTTTCTTCCAACTAATGTCTTGATTTTTCCTGAATTCTATGGAAAACTTAATGGTTTTCTTTCTTTTTTTTTTTTAAATTTTTTTTTTAAGTACTCAGGGAATAAAAGTAAACCAAGCTGATAAATGAGAAAATCTGAGCAGCAACTGCCACTGCGGATGGTGGACATGCATTAGAAAAAAAAAAAATCCAAAGTGATAATAATAACCCTGCACAAATACTTTTTGTATCTGCTTTGAGTTTCTTGATTCCTGCAGAAACTGGTGACACAAACTACTATACCAAAAATAATTTTGCTTTCTCAAAATACCAAAATGTAAAGATAATAGACTCTCTTCAAGTGACTTGGCAGTTCAAGACTCCCTTTTTATGCAGACTCATACAATTCTTCAGGGCTTGTTGAAGCCGCAGCTACATTAAAGTCACCTCTGACACAGGTTTCAACAAAACTGGTCTGATTTCACTTTTCCCTGGCGCCTCGAGTCAAGACATCCCTGTGACACACTGAAATTGAGAGTCTCTAGATGACAAAACTGATGTTCTCAGCATCAATACATCCCAAAGTGCTGAAACTCTACGAAATTGCATGGAGATCTCTTGAGGAGAATGGGGCCATACCCACATTGTGTCCCAATATTTGATCGTATGCACATATCCCGGTGACTTTTTAAGTGAAGTCACACCAGAAGAACATTTTCATAGCAAATACCCCTATCAGCAAATTTGCACCTGTGATGTATTGAGCTGGGTTAGCCACAGCCGCCTTCTGTTTTGTTCAGGGCTATGGTATCTACATTTGGTGTAAGCAACTCTCACAACAAAGCTTACTTTGTCTACAGCACACAGATACTTACACAATATGAGCCAGGTTTAGAGGTTTTTCAGGCTGGTCAGGGAACATTGGGTGCAAAGGTTCACGGCTGGAAGCACAGCTTAATGACTTGCTAAGTGCATTAGTTAGCTTCTTAGCAGGTGATTTCTGGGAGGAACAAGGAAGGTAGAGGTAATCTGGACAAGTAAGGTGCATACTGTTTCTGCTATAGGAAGCACAAAACAACAGGAAGCTCTAACAGCTTACATACCTATGGACTGACATCCCTCTTGCCCCCCTCCCACCCTCCGTTTGGAGGAAAGATTACTCTTATCTTCAGCGGCCTTCAGAATAGGCTCTGGGGGTATAACTATAGGGACAGCTGCCATGGCTTTTTTGCAATGCTGCACTCAGGCAGTATTGAACTCAGGACAGCACAGTTAATGTCACCCGGACTGGAGCTGGCTTGTACCTCACCAGCATGGGAGTGCAAGGAGAACAATCTGTGTATGCCTGTCCATATAGATACACCATGTGGGACACCATTTATTCCCCAGCTGTGGGCCAGGCACAAGGCTGCCACATTCATTTCCCTCACTAGTATTCCCCTCCTCACCTCCAGTACCCTGTGCTGTTCAGCTGCTGTTATAAGCTCCTCTTTCACCTCCCGTGGCCACTGAGGAATGGGAAATTTGAGACATGGGCATGGCAGGAATTGCCCCACTGTGGCAACATCATGCCAAAAGAGGCTGACATACTGTCACAATCACCAAAATATGGGGAGGCTCTGTGTGTTTCACCTTGAAATCCTGTCAGCAAGTCTAAAAAGAGTATCAATATTTTCTGCTTTCTAGTTTTGTTTTGAGGCTCTTTGAGGAGTAAACTCAACTTCCCTTCTAAGGAAAGGCTTGGAGATCTACAGTGTCTTTCAGGCTGTGTGAGAGATACTCAGGGAATCCAAACCAGCTCTCAGTGATTCAGCTTCTCTGCCAGTAAAAGAGAAGTAGTGATCCTTACACTGTCTCCTTCCCCTAAAGCACAGCTCAACATGCTGAAATTTAAAAACCTCTTTGGAACTTGACAGAAAGAGTATTGTATTTGTGCATACACATCCTGCATTGACCTATGACTGTAATCAACTTAATAATGAAATATTTCTTTTACAGAAATCCAACATAAATATGTAAAGTTCATGCTCTTTCATTATAAATGCAGCTTCAGTCTGAATTGAGAACAGTTGAGTTCCACTGCACCCATAAACATTTTCAGTCTGAATGTGGAGCTCGATAGGGATGCATTATGGAGAATGCCAACCAGGTTTGAACAAATGCTAATGCATACTACAGAAAGGCAATTTCAAACTTGAAGCAAAACATTTGTTTCTGACAGGGAAACATTTGAAACCACTAGGCATGTAGTCACACTTTTGTCTTCTGCTGAGCAGAAGTCTTAAGTTTTCCAATTACTTCCTACGTATACCTACAGCTACCAGGCTACAGCAAAAAATTATTTTATAGCACAAATTGCTGTTAGGAATAGAGTCAGAGCTGCGTAGTGGGCAGTCTCCTATTCAGAGAGTAAACTCCAGCCATTTCTGTCTATGCAACAAGCAGCAATTAGGACTCATAAAAAACAATTACAGACCCAGGTCTGCCGGGATACAGTGCAGGGCTGTCTGACTGGCATACAGAGCAAATAGCATCAAATTTAACCCTTCAATGTTCCACCAACAGAAAACCGGACATATTAAAAAGAGTTAAGCTTCAGAATTTTGTTAAAAAAATACATACAAAGTAGCATAAAAACGTGAGCTGTTGCTACACACATAATTTTAATTTAATTTTTAATCAATATATTTCTCTAATGTTTGAGATCAGCTAGGATTTTTCTGATGGTATCTGGATTTGAACCCTGAAGGACTGTGATGCTCTCTGACCAAGGGCTTCTGTTGGGGCTTTGCTGCAGTCCATGGAGAGCTTAGTACTCAGGTCTGATGCCTTCAGAGAAAGTTAATGTGGCTGTTGATACTTCTCTTTCAGCTTAGAAAAAACATTGCATTATTTTGATTAACAACAAAAAGTTTGAAGTGTGTTTTTCTCTAACAGTAAACACTACTGTGGACCCAAGCCTGTGATCGCGCTCAAATCCTCAGTGCCAGGACCATCCCAAATGCTACGCGTATGCTGCAGCCACTCAACTGAAAATATTGATGAATGAGCATTAAGTATTCATCATTTCATTTACACACAGCCAAACAGAGCAAGCCAATGATGATTTTACCGTGAGTCCTGTGGGAACGGGAGAAGCTGCCATGAGCCTGGTGCCCTGCTGCCAGCCCCTCCTGCACTGCCCTCACCGTGGCACACACCGTCACAGATGCCCCAGATCCTCACCCAGAAAAGATCATTACCACCTCCACGCTCTCCCGATGGCTCCCAAGGCTGGACCCTCCCACACAGGGTCACTAATCCAAACTGGCAGCCCGGCTCCCGGCACCCCGGCTCCGGACAGCTGCCCAGAGCTGCAGCCGGGGGCTTCTCTGATGGCTGGAGGGCAAAGCAGTCTGCAGAAAGGCGCAAGCCTTCCCTTACCCATGACGTGTACTCTTTCATTTGGTGCTGGTTGCTGTGGGAACCGCTGGCATGGCCCCTCCAGAAGCAGTCTTGACAGAGCTGGTAATTGTGACACTGCTGGCAGCGGTAACGAAACCCCATCATGCTCTCGCTGTGGCAGTAGGAACACTCGACGGGGTGGAAGACTGAAGGAGAAAGACATGCTGAGCCACAAACCAAAACAAAGAAACACCCGGAAAAAGTTTATGGACAAAGCCCCAAACCAAAGGGTGTTCCCTTCTTTGTTTAAAGCAATATGCAGTGTCAGATGCTGCCGACAGCTCTGACCTGTGAAAATATTGCAACCAGTGCTGAGCCACGGGCAACACTTCCTACACTGGACACCAAACCCTTCTTCACTTCTGAGCTGAGGTCTGCATATCCTGCTCGCAGCAGCAAAAAATGTGTTCACCGGCTAATAGAACACATGACAGAGTCCAAAGAAGGGCCACAAAAATTATCACAGGGCTGGAGCACCTCTGCTACAAAGACAGGATGAGAGAGTTAGGGTTGTTCTGCCTGGAGAAGAGAAAGCTGACCGGAGACCTTAGAGCATCTTCCAGTAATTAAAGGGGCTAAAGAAAGCCAGAGAGGGGCTTTTGACAAGGGCATGTAGTTATAGGACAAGGGGGAATGGCTTCAAACTGAAAGAGGGTTTAGATTAACTGTAAGGAGGAAATTCTTTACTGTGAGGTTGATGAGGCATTGAAACACGTTGTCCAGAGAAGTGGATTTCCCATTCCTGGAAGTGTTCAAGGCCAGGTTGGATGGGGTTTTGAGCAACCTGGTCTTAGTGGAAGGTGCTCCTGTGCATGGCATTGGGGTTGTAACTAGATGGTCTTAAAGGTTCCTTCCAACCCAAACTATTCTATGATTCTATATTAGAGGAAATTCATATGGGGGAAAAAATCCACTGCATCCTTCAGCTGCATTACTGGGCGTAGCTGAATATTTATTTTGTTCTGTTGTAAGGAGCTAAAGTGATGCACCTTGGAGGTAAAGTCAAACTCCACTGTCTGATTATTGAAAGCACAGAACTGTCCTTAGACATGTCATTGTCTCTTAATTACTGCTGCCTCATCTGTACAACTGGTGTCATTTAGGAACCTACATATCGAGTTGAACACTTGTTGTTTGGATGCCCATTTGGAAAGCTGGTCATTGATCAGACCTGTGTGGTTCTGTTCTCTGTTCAGAAGCAGATAGTGACAAGGATGCAAGTCACTGATCACATTAAGGCACCAACTGAGATATTTTGGAGCACTTTCCTGGCACTAGTGCTATTTCTGTTCCTCTCTCCTCACTACAGGATGTACCCAGTTTACCACAGGGTACTGAACATCTCCTTGTTCCCAGGCACCTTCTGCTTTTCTGTTTTAAGGTTTAGTCTGGGAGAATTTGTATCAGTGCAGAGTATGTCAGGGTTTTAATTTCTTGCCAGAATTTTGCAGCAGGGTTAGTGCTCTAGGCTAAGAAACAGTGTGAAGCTGGTGAGGGACAGAGACGGATGACAAGAGCTTGAGGAAGGCAGAGAAGGTTGCTCTGTAGCTAAAAAGGACTTGGGAACATCACCTTACCCATCTCAGTGCCTTTCAGGGATTTATTTAGTACAAGAACACATATGACTTCCCCCTTTTCCTTTTATCACCAAAAAATGGATGTACACCTCCCCTTCCACTAACCCCATTTTCTTGTTGGAAATATGGTATAAATGCTTCTATTGCCTAACAGGATGAGTATAGATTATCTTTTCTTCCTTCTGTCCCACACTTCTTTTTCCAGCATCCCAAAGCTTCAGTTATGCTTGAGGTAAACCTTCAAGGGAGCAACAACACAGAAATATTTTACAAGCCCCTTATACAACAGCCTCTGAGGTAAAATATTGTGCTGGAAAATTGTTTTAAAAAACTATTACTCTTGTTAAATTAATAGTTTATTTTTTTCTGTATAAGCATCCTCCATTTTAAAACTCTCTTTTCTAGATTTAGTGTTGGAATAATGATTACCAGAATCACTACCTCCTGATGACCGTAGCCAGAAATGCCACCTTACATGTGGATAAATAAGACAGTAAAAAGGCATTTCTTGCCTCCTGGTTTCTTTTTCTATTTAATATTGACAGGGCTGATCCTTCTGGAGAGCAGAAGCCATCTGTATTGGAGCTGGGGAACTCCTCCAGAACTATCCAAGGAACTGTACGGAGTTTGTAGGCTGTGAGTCAGTGGTGCACACAGTGAGATGAGATCCACAAGCTTTCCAGCTCTGCCTCTGCACTTTCAGTGGGGCAGCACCTTCTATAGAAATGGTATAGAAGGGTTTGGCTGGAGGACTAAATCTGTGAGTCTGTGAACTTTTCCCCAGGTGCTCAGGAAGCCTGAGGAAGATGATACTGTCCAGGGACATGCAATATGCACTGGGCACTCATCAATTGCGTTGATCTTCAATGTCCCTTTTTGTCCTAAAATCTATGATCTACTCATTTTGGGAAAAGACAACCCTTGAGGAGAAAGAGGTATCTCACAGTTAAATTCTCATCTTCCACACACGCAAAGGATAAGGATGAATCTGGACCTTCCTCTTCAGAGTAAGCGGTCTGGCAATGCAGGCTTAGGAGGAGATACTTCATAAGGACTTTTTGGCTGGTATTTTGCACTGCACTGGACATCTCCTGCCAAGAATACTGCATGAGTGGAAACTCTCAAGCTGTTTCTTCTCTGCTGCCATATGTCATAGCTAATAAAAGTTGTGGTCTTAATAGTTTACCAAATAGCAGTGAGTGAATGGGTCCAGTCCTATTGCTCTGCTGATCCAGACCCCAGGAGAAGAGGACATGATTAGGTTAATTTCCTGAGCATAGCAAAATTTAAGTCACATTCCTGGCTGAATGACCAACAGACTCTTTCAAATATTTTACCAGTCACTGTAAGAATAGCACATGGAGTCAATGAACCCAGTACAGTAGCTTCAACAAAACCACCTACAGAGTGAGAAAATCATCACACAAAAGTTTGCTCTTGTAACTGTGTTTTGGCAGCATCTCTTACTTACCATTTTCAACATTCGCCAGTCGATGCAGAAGTGGTAACCACACTAGACACTGTGGTGGGGGATCAGACATGAGAGTATCCAAGAAAGTGTTTAATGTGACTTTTTTCTGCTCAAACAAGCACACAAACATACACAAGAAATCAGTAATTAGACATCTCAAAATTATTTTATCTTGTCATTATAGAAACATTTGGGAACAAGTCTCAAACACTGTTTGCCTGAAGCCCTGATTTACTAAAAAGAACAAGTGATACTAGCAAAGCTTTTCTGGACTATTTTTAGTTGGTACAATGATACAACAGATGACTAGCAGTCCTCACAAGGCCAGGTTGGAGACACCTAGCTCCCACTCATTTCCAGATCCTCTTCTAGAGCCACTGCCTGAAGATGCTTTGTGGTTAAGGGTGGCATTCAACCCTGCATGTTCTCATGTGTTTTGAGTATCACATAACAGGTACGAGAGCATGCAGGGTATCACTGTGTACAACCAATTTTCAAATGAGAAGGTGCTGCAGAGAATGGCTGATGGTACTCCAACATAGCAAATGAAAAAAAATACTAAGAGTACAAATAAGAAACAAATACAAGGTAAGGACAGACCATTATAGGCAGTTTGTTACTGTAATTTAGGAAACTATGCTTGTCTGGGAAGTGAAGGCAACTAGCCATGGGTAGTTATGGGTGAGCTCTGATTGTGAGATGTCATGTTTGCATACACTCAGGGACTGCAACTGTTCCTAAATCCTCCACACTTTCATGCACTCAAAGATCTATACCCCTTTAAATTTCAAAGAGATTTAAACTCTAAAATATCCCTATTGATTTAAGAAATGCAATCTAGAGTCTTAAGTTTCTCAGGTGCCTGAAAAAAGTAATCATAAATCTTAGTTCATTTTTTTTTCAATCAGCAACTGAGTCTTCTTTAAATAAAATTTAAGATGCAAAAATATTGAGCTCTGTTGAGAATATATGCAGATATATTTTATAGACATACATATTTAAGTAGTATCCCCATATCCAAAGGGATTGCTAAATCTTCGTATCTGATTGCATAAGCTATTGCTTTAACTTGCTAAAGAACTGTGGTTACCCCACGAGAAAGCAAAGCAGCATTTATGCAGTGACATGTATCATCTCCCTGTGTTGTGGAATTCTTTTTAGAGCTAAGATTTCCAGATGGAGTGTCTGTGCTCCATTTATACACAATGACCACCAAATGTAAATAAAATCATCATTTTTCTTAGACACTGAGTGATCAGTGGAAAACATCTCATGTTGTAACAGTCTCAGGACTGAAACATTGCAAGATATTACAAAAGATATAAAGATATCTGTCCCTAGGAGAAAATACTGCAGGCTAGTGTGAAAACTGTCTTGATTCTTTAATGAACAGAAATAGTCAGAATATGACCTTTAAATCTCACTGGAACATTATCTTCCCACAATACCTGCAGTATGAAAGTCCAGTCAAACACTACCATCTGCTTGTTGCATGAATTATCTTCTCAGCCACGGAGAGTGGATGACCACTTCCCAAATAGGTATCCTATGCTGTAGGCATCAGCTCACAGAAAAGAATCTTCCATTTGGAGATCTGCTGTGGATGCTTGGCATGGCTTTGCTGGCCATTTCTGCCAGCAAAGGTCTGTGTTATCAGCAGCAGAGCTGCAAACACAGGAGGAGAAAAGGGACCTCCAGTGCTCCATACTGTAGAGCTGAGTAGCCTTAGGTCTTCCCTCTGCTCTTGAAGGGATACACACATCCAGGCTAAACAAGCAAATAGATGGAGAGACAAGAACAGCTCTTCCACAAAGCAATAGGCTTTTGAATTCATCTATAACTTAAAACCTGATCTGCACCAAATAAAGCGACTTAGCTTCAATGACAGCTTTATGGTCAAACTACTCTGGTGATCACTGATTTTATGGATTAGAGAGAGCAGCGTCTCTTAAAAGGACACCATCAGAGCAATTTCCATACATTTTCCTCCAGCAGTTTTCTTTCAGCTGCTGGGAAAGTTGAAACTGAAAGCTGTTTTCTAAATATATGCTACATACAGATGGAGTCTAGGTTTGTGGAATAACACTTAGACAACTGCTAAGAAAATGAAGTTAGTGTCTATCTTTTCAGTTTGGGATAAGAAAAGAGAATTTTTTTAAAAGTGGTTTTTACAATAATAACAACACCATTTAATGCACTCATTATATATAATATCACATCAATCCTACCTATGGGGGAAAGTGGTGGCAATAAAATTCCTTTTTGAGCCACAAATTTGTTTTCTGAAACATTAAGTCAGTAGCTCCAGCATTGCTCTTCCATAAATTTGGAACCCTACTTTGAATAGACATTCAATCTAGCAGTGGTTCACAGGCAGAGGAAAATACATGGATACAAGGTTTGATCAAGTAAACCAGTACAATGGGGAATAATAAAACATTTCTACAATAGGAAAAACCCTTTCAGATATAAACTGGAATGGACTTGATATCACAAGCAGATCATTCCCAGAATGTTTTCTTACCCTGAAATTGAAGAATCTATATTGATCAGGGGGTTGAAAGGCTTCTGGCAACCAAAAGTGATCCACAGTGACAAGAGAGAGTGCCAAACTTATTTCAAGGTATCAACTTTTGATAATGTTAAGTGCAATATGAGAGAGTGAAAGAATGACTTACAGTGTGACTAAGACTGTAAATACCATTTATCATAGTGTCATAGAGATCTGTTTCTTTGAATCTCATTTCAAAACTGTTTCACCCCTACTGAGGATGTAATGAGAATTACATAAAGTCAGTTTAAGTGAAATATTAGATCAGATTTACGAGAGTACTTGGCTGTCTCCAGATGCAAAACAGCAGCTTTGCAAATGTGCTGTGTACCTACATCAGTCAGAGACTTAACTCTTGCTAGCTCTAAGTGGAGCTTATGAACAAAACTATCTAATGCCTGCTTGAAAAATTTGTTTCTTAACGTACCTTAATACATCTGGTCCACTCAGTTGCAATCTCAAACCAAGTGTCATTTCTGATAGCTACTGAGATAGGCCTGAATTACATTTTTTCAGGAAAAGAAATTCCTTTTTTCATCTGTAATAACAGCATGTCCAACATGCAAAGCTGAATGCCCTGTTGCCATGCAAGAGCACTCCTTCATTATTTTAACACAAAACTACAAAAAGTCACTTCACTACTACATAAGATGAAGTGCTGTCTTAAGTCTCCCTCTGTGAAACAAGACTAGTTTCATATATGCAAACATTACTGTTTAAAATTATTTGGGAGATGATTCAACAAATGAATTGCAACAATGCCTCACGGTTGACTGGAATGCCTTTTGATTAGTACTGAAACTGAGGGAATACAAAAAATGAAACTCTATTTTGCATGAAAATGACAGCATTCCTGCTCCATTGAACTTACTTGTTCAACAGTATTCAGTTAGTGAATGGAACGAAAATACAGCTTTATTTCTAATGTTTTCCCAGTTTCAGCATCTTCCCTTACTTTATATTTATGAAATTATACAGTGTGATGTGCGGCAAAAGCCAGAGGAATCCTCTCTTTCTCCAAGGGAGAAGTGAAAAACCAGCCTCAATTATGGGATCTTTTGAAGTGCTGTGTATCACTCGCAATGAATGTACTGTACTCAGTGTGTCCTACAGAGTCTGATGAGTTGTGAAAAAACCTTCTATTTTCATCAGGACAAATTAATTGCTTTCCTGACCCTACCTCACTGATGTTATCAGTAAGAGACTAGGGATTTTCTAATACCTACTGACTCCCATTTTCATAAAAGTGTTAAGGTGATTTTCTTCTCATTCCTAAACTTCTTGTGTGTATATCACTGGGAAAACCTGCAGTTTGACTTTTTGGTGGGACTTGAACTTTGTATGGGAAAGTTAAAACCTCATGTATGCTGATACCAACAACAACTAAGTGTAATGTCTAATGCAAGTCTTGGGGTATGTATGTCATCTAAATGTAAATATCTAATGGGTGCTTAAATTAGGAAGTTAGTCTACTCAGCCTCCCTAATTTAGGAACATGTAAGTCGAGATCCTGCTCTGAACCACTTTTTGACTTAGCCTCTGTGTCCTCTGTGCTTGTATGTGGAACCTATGGAGACCAGCTTCCTTTTGAAGCTGCCAAACCTTACAGGTCCAAGTGGACCTTCCCTCTCCATCCAGCTATGTGTTTCCTGGGCGAATGTGCTCAAATGTGTAAGGAAGAAAGAAAATATTGGCCTGCTCAGAGGGGTGATTGAGATCCTCTGTCTGGGATGCTCACTCTTCATTTACCTGTTGTGAGAAACAGGATTTTGCTGACTGCTCAGTATAACCAAAGGAAGGTCCTTCGAAAACAGCCGTGGGCAGCTTGAGAACCTCCCGCAGAAACATGTCGTATCTGCCATAAACCATCACCCCACTGGAGTCGGAAATCATTGAGAAAATATCTGAGAGGGGAAAAAACAAGACAAGGACACAGCAATTTCAGTGAGAGCTACAGATTTGCTCTGAATTCAAGATCACCTGAATTGAACCAGAAGTATTAAACAACGTTTTGCTTATGGAAGCCTCCACTATTTCTGTATCTTTAATTCCAACCTATTTCAACAGAAAACAAAAAGAATTATTTGCATATCAAAAAGTAGCTGATTTTAATACTAAAATATTCCTGGTTTTTTTTACTTTGTATGTGGTCATTTTTTAAGCAAAGTCCGATGCATGGCATGAGGCAGTAATTTAATCAGATAAGAAGGCTCTGATTTGACAAGATACGCAACATCAGCTTTTTGCTTACTGCCAGCTTACCATGTCAAATCAAAATCTTGACAACGAGTTCATTAAGTCAGTTATTATTGTTTTGGACACAAAAAGCACTGAAGGTCTTGCAAATTCATTACTTTTCACTGTTGTCCCTTTTTTTTTTTCCATTTAGGTATAAAAATATCACACTTTTATTATTGCAGAGATGCATGTTTCTCAGGCTTTACTTTTCTCCTTGTTTAAAATTATCCTGTGCTTAGCAGGAGATCACTGACTAAGGAACATTTATTGGTTTTTAGGCTGTCATGTCAGCTGCTTCATTCCCAGGAACCTGTGTGGGAAATTCTGAAAACAGGACTCTGGGACTGCTGACCTGAAAAATCATCATCCTACTCCAGTGTTCCACTGGATGGATCCTGCTCCTATTCCTAAAGTAGCTTAGGGAATAAACAGGGCTCAATTCATAGCAATGCCCAATTTATAATTTATAGTTTTAGTTCAGTCTGTATTTGAGTTTCTACATAGAAATATTAAAATAATGCACTAAATTTGGGAGACTAAATCAGCACCTGCAATTTCTACTTGTCTACTCTAATCAACATCAATTTGTAAACTCAGTTTTCATGGGCTGAGGTAGCAGGCTCAGGGGAGAATGAAGTTTTTTGGTCAAAAAGTCTGGAAAATTGTGTTCTGGACCTGAACTACAGACATCGTAACATTAAATAGAAAGACTTCCATTGCAGCTACCAGTAAACTATGTCTTTGCTATTGGGGAACTGGGAATAAATCCTGTGAAATGAGAATCTGTTCACCAAAATAGATGGCGTAAGAATGTGCCCTATGAGAGGAAATATAAATTGTTCATAAATGTATTGTGCTTCTTGGTGTGAAATGAGAGAGATTGTTATTAAAAAATAATGAAAAGAAATTGCTGAATGATGCCTCATGATGCTGAGGCACCTAAACTGTACTTTGAATTCAATTATCCCAAAGGAAAAAAATAAAATTCACCAGTCAGAACCTCAGTATATGCAATCTGGCTTTAAAAATATGAAGTCGAGTGAGAAGTTCAACCAAATATTTAGTGGGATTTACCTGGAGACATATATAGTGCAAATCCCAAACCCAGCCATGAAACTCTAACTTATCCTAATTCCCTTTTTTCTACTTGTACTGTTACTTCTCCAAAAATAACAAATTTTTAACAGGTAAAAAATGTCACCCAGAAGACTTACATCTTAATTTGTCCATGATTTTTCCTCCACAAAGAGTTGCCAAGGCCATTTTGACAGCAAAAACGGAAATTTTACCATGTCCTTCCCTGTTCAAAAGTAGAAAGTAGCCATATTTTACACATCCATTTTATAATATGAGCCTCTGTCCATTTAAAATGTATAGCACTGACATCACTTACGATAACGCACAACATACATGGATTGACGTACAAAGAAATAAGACCTTTAAAAGGAAAGTTTGTGTTGAAGGAACATACTGTTCTGTAAAGATCTCAGACAAGCTTTATTATGTATATAAAGCTCAGCATTTAACTGTTTCTCTCATTATATGCTATGGTGTTAATTATTACTGCTATTTGTGCTACAGTAGCACTGGAAAGCACTTATCACACTCATGGTCTCCCTATCCCTGTAGGTGCACTGGGTATCTTTTGGACCTGGAAGATTGTAAGTAAGTAGAAAAATCAACCTGGGAAGAAAAGTGAAAAAGCAGAAAGGGTTCACATGATTGCACAAGCTGCATACTGTGCCTGTTAGTAGGTCCTGACAACTGCCTTTTGAGTGATACACCTGACCCCCATGAACCTTTAAAAAGCACTTTGCTGAAAAATGGGGGAAATACCTGCATCCGGAATAAGCAAAGGATATTTGTTGTGATATATAGAGGAGTTTTGTCCCTGGTTTGTTCAAGATGAGGCCACACTTGGCTCTCTACTTTCAACTTAAGATACATAATGCCATTAAATCCCAAGAGTATGCCTTGGTGCAAAAAAGGCACGTTGCCAACCCTCTCTCTGACTGTCCTGAAGCACACAATGGCTTAGCTTCATTGTCCCTCTTGCTATCCTCATTCTCTCTCTGTATCTATATACATGTAAGATAGACACGAATGGTATACTCAGATCTGTACATTAAAGCATGCTACATGCTTCACTGCTACATTCATTAAGTCACTCAGACTTTGGAAAATGAGTCAGTTTCCTAAGCTTGACTAGCTAATAATCTTTACAGTCCAGTTAGTTGGATTTAGTGCTACATCAGTATAACCCATAATTCTAAATAATAATTCTAATAATCCTTTACACTCATTTAAAATTCTGGTTTTTGATAAAAAATCAACTAGAAATACAGGCAAAATTAAAAAACTCACTACTTTAGTATTTAAGAAAGAAATCCTTACTGTGTTCTTTAATGCTGACTTTTGTGCACGTTTTCTTTTTCATTACATTGAATAACCTTTGATTGGCATTGTAAGATTAAAATTCCAGCACAGGAATTTCCAGACTTCTGTATTTCCATCCTTTGTTGACTGGATTCTGATTTGTGTAAACCAGGACTTAGCACTGCTCTGGCTGAGAATGCAGTAATTTTGTATTTTTTCTGTGCATGCTACCCTTTAGACCTTTAGGAATTTGTCTGCACTGTATCATCACAAGGTTTCCACCTGCCTTTAAAAGAGTTGTTAAAAAAAAAAAAAGCTAAGTGGAAGCAATTATGTTATTAAGAAGCAACGGAAGATTTAGATGAAAAAGTAAAGCCCATGTGGAAGTGCTTCAGATTTAGATTTTTTTTCCCCAGGAGGTTTAGTTACATTTACTAATAGGATTATATTCTTGAATGGCAGACACATATCAACTTGGCTTCAGCCTTCCACCCCAGAGCCATCGGCTTTTCCCATACTCACATGGTTATAGAACAGAGGAACAGAAGAGGAAAAGATTTCATTTATCTCTTCAATCTCTCCGTTTGAGTTGATTAGTTTTGACACTGTATTTTGTATCAGTCATTTGTATTCATAAAAGCATCACTAAAGCCAGCATAAATTCAATTTGCCCTCCAAATATGTCTCTGTGTGCATGCGTGTGTGTGTGCACACATACACACACACGCATATATAAATATGTATGACTGATGAATGGGCAGGATAATGGGGCCTAAGACTCACCAATATCATTCGGATCCAGAAGAGCCCTAAGCTATGTCTAAGCACTACACACTCCCTTGACTGGCAGCACTGGGGCCTCACAGTGTTTGCCATACAAAATCAAGTGCTGAAGCAGTGGCTCACAGCAGCATGAAGAGCTCTGTAGAAGACAGTGCTCCCTGATAGAAGCTTTAGGCTGCCTAATGCAAAGAGATAAAAATTTTACTAGTGGAAATAGGAGAGGATAGAAAATACTTTGATTTTATATAGCACCTCTCTTACTGAGGTTACTCTTCACAACCCTACAGAAAAGCACTAGAAACATAAATGATGTCAAAAGCAAACCTTGAAGCTGATGTGCACTTAGCAACAACACAGGCTGGAGTACTTAGGCAAGAGAATGATGGCCAGGGCTTAAAGTTATCTCTTCTGGTTGGGGAAAAATGGGCAAAAAATAATACATGCTGTTGGACACCAGAGCAGAGCAGAAGGTTTCCTCTTATAATGCATAGCTGCAGAGAGAGACAGCCTTTCCCCACAGCACGGAAACCCCACAGACAGCCTGACAGAATCCAAAGACCATTCAAGGCTAAGTCCAGCTCCAGGGCCTGAATTTGCCTTTTGGGTCACCAAGGAGAGTGGTACCAAACAGATGACGCTGTCATTTGTTAGGATCTCTAGCACTACTCATCCTGAGGCAACCATATGGTGGGGAAAGCTATAAAGAAATAACCTCACATCTTTAGAAACAGCAAATATGTCCCATGAAATGGTCATGGAGAAATTATGATTTTTCTCATTTACTAGGCATTAAGTGGTGCTCCCCAATACTCTAAGGTATCTTATCCAAAAGTAATGAAATTTCTTCTGTTACTGGTGGCACTCCTACTACCCACCTTAATCAGGGTAGTCAAGTCTGAAAAGTCAGAGGCTGCAATTACAAATTCTCATTTTCACAAACAGGTTTCAGAAAAAAAAAATTTACTGAAATCAAGCAAAAATTTTTCACGTAGGAGAGAAAAATGCATAATGACCAAATCTCTTAAATGCATTTTTTCTGGCTGGACTTCCTTTGTAAAAGCTAGTTGGCTTCTGTGGCTTTCAGTCAGTAGTAAAGGTGGAGAAGAGAGGGAATTAAACAGTTCACTGCTCTGAATAGACAGATGAGCAAGAAGTTATAGCTCCAAAACAGATACCAAACATCTTTATGTATTGAAATCAATACAATTCGAATGTGCATTTCATTAAACAAGGGCATGAATATTTCCTCTTTTCTCTGTAGAAGTTAAGCCCCCCCCAGCCAGATTGGGTCTGTTTCATAGCCCCGAGCCCACAACACCATTTGTAGGATAGGTATGTCAAGGAACAGAAAATTCAGCTATTTTTGTATCAGTACAACACTGCAGCAGGACTAGCTGGAGATGACCTAGCATAGAGTATTTCACAATCTGTTTAAAGAGAGTTTTTGGGGGAATGACTCAATTGAATGAGGCTGACACTCCACCTAGCCACTTAGGCTTTGACACAGGCCTGGGATGAATTTTTCAGAGAGGTTTGAACTTGTCAACTTTTATACAGTATTTGGCATGCCAGTGAAGGAAGTGTGCTTTTATTTCATAAAGTCAGTTAATCACCTTAGGCTTTGAAGTAAAAACTATTGCCCAATTTGAACATGTGGTTAAAAACGTAGATCAGGCATGCTTCTCTCCAGACTTTTTAAAGTTTGACCACCTCATTCTACTTACTGGTTTTGGTCTATTGAGGGCATCTACCACATGATGCTGACTCTCATATACTAAAGATAAATTAATTGAAGAAGTATCTCTGTTTATAAATTTCATCTGCAGTTTTATAAGGTTGCACCTTAGTTTACTTTTAGCATCACGAAGGAACATTACACTCAGTGTTACGTGAAATTTTACACGTTATAATTTTCTCCCACTTTTCCTCCCTTCAGGGTTGAGCAGCAGAGAAATATAACTGTCTGTAGGCCTAATGAATACCCAACACCATGACAAAATCTTGAAAAAAATGGGATGTAAGCTCAGCACAGGCAATGGCAAGTTGGCCCACGTGCCATAGCACTGCATTTTGGTTCCTTTTATGTTTTGCTAGGTGTGTTTAAGATGAGAAGACATCTGCATTGCAGGCCTAGGGAAACAGTCCATGCCAGAGGGCAGAGAAACCTTCCAAGTTTTCAGCAGGCTATAAATGAAGGAAGAAGCTCCGTTTAAAGCTTGAAGGATCTTCAGCCAGCACAGCACACATAGAGCAACACATGTACTAACTAGAACTAAATAAATGAGACAGTCGTAGGCTTACTTAAAACATGAAATAGCTTGTCCCTTGTGGTCCTTTCATATAAGTTGCAGACTCCATTTCTCCACCTTCTTTGTATTTAAAATGGGACACGAGATACTGCATCACCTTCTCTGGACCTGCCCACAGCACAGCAGGAGCAGCCATTGCCCTGTGCAGCCACAAACACCAAACCCAGCCATGATCACTTAGAGCAGCCTGCTCACTTACTCTGAATAACTATTTGGTCTTGGTCTACTGTTTTGGTCTTAGAAAGCTGTTCTGGGTTTTTTAGGATTTTGGGGCTTTTTCCCATTGTTGTCTCCACTGATAGCATCAAATCTGATCATATAAGCATTCATTAATAAATATAAAAGATAATTCCTCAGTAGTCACCTAGAAATTTGGGTAGCATCTCTGCAGGCCAACTGTTTCCTTAAAACACAAGGCTAAGAAACCAATGAGCGAACCCACATCAAACATCTGTTTTAAGATCAGTTTTGTTTTAAGAATGGCTCTTGTGATTTCAGGATGATTCATGCACCTAATCCCCCTTTTTTCATCAGAGAAGGCTGCAGATAATTTAATTTAACCTTCCAGTTTCTATAAATGGGGGGAGAGTGAGAAGACTTCATCCTGCCTCACAGCTCTACCCCTGTTCATAGAAACATAGAATGGCTTGGGTAGGAAGGGACCTTAAAGATCATCTTGTTTCAACCCCGTTGTCAAGGACAGGAACACCTTATACTAGACCAGGTTGCACAAAGCCATATCCAGCCTGCCTCGAACACTTCCAGGGATGGGGCATCCACAACCTCTCTGGGTAACCTCTTCCAGTATCTCACTACCCTCATAGAGAAGAATTTCTTCCTGATACCGAGTCTAAACCTACTCTCCAGTTTGAAGACTCTCTTTCTTGTCCTATCGCTACATGTCCTTCTAAAAAAATCTCTCCCCTTGTTTCTTGTAGGCTCCCTTCAGGTAGTGGGAGGCTGCAAATAGGTCACCTTGAAGCCTTCTCTTCTCCAGGCTGAACAAACCCAACTCTCTCAGTCTGTGTTCATAGGAGAGGCCTTGCTCCTCCTTTCAAGAACTTGCAGCCTTCAGCAGAAAATAACCTTTCTGCTGCACTGGAGGGGAGGGAAAGGAGCAACAAGGGAAGCAGAGACATCAGCTCTGGTTAGATCCCAACAGCTCTCACACCATTCCTGTAGCATGGAGAGTGATGTCTCTCCCTCCATTTCCCAGAAACCAGGAAATCTGAACCACTGGTAGTTGCTAAACCAACATCCAACCCAAAACTTCAATAATATGAACTATACTAAAGGGTAGGGCACATTTTGAGGATCAGATGTTTAACTGGTATGTCTATATTTGTGACAGGTGTCCAAACTCCCTTTACGGTACAGGTAGACCTAGCTGACACATATCTCCATGAAGCCTGAACTTAGATATCTCAGATTGCACTTGAACCTTATCCCAGATGTTTGGTATATTTAAAATGGGCTGATAGGCAGCTAGTCCCTATCTCTGACTCCAGAGCTGGGAGCCTCCTCCTAGGGGATCCTTGGGTGTCTTTGCCCTTCTGGGAACTGCATAGCATCCACTTCACTTGGAGGCAGCATGACAGACTGAGCTGCTGCTTGACAAATGGAGTGAGAGTCACAGCCTTCTCAGCCCTTGGAGGGCCTAATTGGAACCCATAAACAGATCATGAACCACAGCACATAGGATGTTTTCGGGGAAAGCAAAACCGCACTCCTTTAAGAACATTCTCTGATGCCCTGCAGGGGATTAAATTTCTCTCTTCCATTTTGCTGCAAGCAGCCATGTTGTCTAGCTGAGATCTTTACCCCTTTACAGCCAGCTACAAAAGAAGCACATTATCTCAGCTCTTGCTTTCACAGTCCTGGGTCTTACCCTGTGTTTACCAGCCAGGAAGCAGTTTGCTTGTGGCATGCAGCAATGAATACATCTGGCCATTTTCAGCGTCCCTTAGTATACTTGTCACAGCTGCAATGGCAGGAATTAAAATGCCTGTTCCTTCTTTTACTGCCCTTGAGGGGAAAAAGTATTCCTGAAGGCTACGGTTTCACAATGTGTTGGCTTCTTCTCTTCCCCTCGGAGGGGCCAGAGGAGAGGTTGAGTGCAGCCTTCTCATGTGGAACATCTACTTTTTCTCTTTGTTGCCATGGTGACTGAGCCATCGGCTGGCCTGGCACCGGAGAGGTGCTCAATGACACCCAGTACCAGGGCATCAAGTGAAAGGACTGGAAAGAGGGAGAGGAAGAGTGGCATCATCCTCATTTTAATGTGTCATGGCCAGTGTTTTCTGCTAGTGAATTTTCAAAATGTAAGACATAAAGGAACAACAGGTCACCTGCATCTGTCAGACTTAACCACTGTTCTCCAAAAATTCAGTTTTGAGGACTGCAGATATTACAGTACAGGTTGCCAACTATGTATTCAGAAACTGTAACAGGTATATGCAGTTTACTTGTTAAAGTCAGTGGATCACTCTATCTCAAAGTTCCTCTTTTTGTAACGTGAGTCCCATGCAGTAATAAACAACATGAATTTCATCACCTCCAGGTCTTTAATCCTATTTCTGTCCTGGTCTCAATATCATGCTGCACTGGTGTGAGCCAGAAAAAAGAATTGCTTACAGCTGCAAGAACTTGCAGGGAAATGAGCTCTTTCAAAATAATGAGCTATTAACCCATGGCACTGCTGCAGAGGCATTGCAGTGGTGTCAGCCACTGGTGTTGTCAATAAATAACAAGGCAAATTAGAAGTGCATGTAAATTTGTTTCTGTAGATAATTCTTCTTTGATATAAACTGGAACAAGTCTGAGTAGCTGGATGAAAACACAGTTGTGCTGAATTTGGCTCGACAGAAAGGAAAGCAGAGGTCCTTAATTTAGGTTGTCTCCCTAGTTAGCACTATTCACAGTCTTGCTATTTGGGTCAGAATCGAGCTTGTTCAATTGTTTTCCAAAGATATTTTCAGAGCAAGTAAAATTCTTTCACCAACTGGGAGAGGAGGGAAGAAGGCAGACTTACGGATCAAAGGCTGCTAGCAAGAAGTTGAGCAGTAAGCTGATGGACTGCTCCACGTTGATCTGGTGGGTTGTTGGCATCCTTTTGTTGAGCTGGTAGAAGATAGTTGAAATCACAGCTTCCAGGCGAGCCACGTTCAGTTCAATGTTGGGGTCCAAGTTGTTCAGTGCATTTTCCCGCAAGGCTTCTATCACATTCCAGATGTCCACCAGGTGCACTAGGGGACAGGACAGAAAAGACTCAGCCAGGCCATGTGCTCCCAAAAGCAACTGAGAAAAAAAGTCACCTCCTCTCACAGGGTGGGGAGTAACATAACCATGCACAACATGCTTCATGAATAATTGAACAAATTAATGTATTTTCCATCACTGAGAATTGAATTTGGAGGAGGAACGAGCAAATAAAATTCAAATCTGTTAATAAGTAGAATATATATTTATATTACTAGTTGTAATGAGTATAACTTCAGCTCAGGAAATCATTCCTCATTGTATAAAGTATTCAAGTAAAAGTCTATATTACACAGAAATCACTGGACGGTAAACATATGCTAATTGTTTTTCTGAACCATGCCTTTTTGAATCCCCATTTAGAAATTACTCTTAGATATTAACTTGCATAGCAGATGGGCTTTACAGAAGATCCTACGAATACTAAGTGCTTATCACATACTGATATTTTGAAAATTCTTTTCAGCAATTTGTATGGAAAGCAAATATTTTACAGAAACAGAATTGTAATTGAGTCAGGGTAGACAAGCTACATTTAAACAAGTAACATGTAATGAAGTGATCCCAAAGTCACATTTTGTGTCTTAAAAATATATTTGCCAAGTGATTTGTTAAACCTCTCTCTTTGATAAAGTCCCGGTCTAAGCTGAACCTAATGGGAGCTGTGTTTACCTACAAGGACAGCTTAAAGGACAATTTCTGCTCACCCTTCGTATTTTACTCAAACAGAAACCTTGTTTGCGTAGCACTGTTATTGTGGCATTATGATTGGCTTGCCGCAGATTGGCATTTCCAGAAGTGGTGAACCTTGCCAAAAATAAAAACCCCCCTACATTCATTCAAAAATTGGATTTAGTTCAAACCTGAACTCAAACATTCATCCCTTTTTTTCAATCTTAAATATTACCTACTATTGTACTAAAGTGCCAATAAGAAATCAATCATGATGTTCAGGGTGCAAATTCTCTCTTTTTTTTCACCAGAGAAACTACTGTATAGTTCTCATTACCCAGCATGGAAACATGTCTTATGGCGTATCAAGAGCCATCTGTATGTGGAAGGAGATCAATTTTTTTTTTTGTGGATAGAGAAATTTAATTCTAATCCTCCTCATTATATTTTCACTTGATTGGTTTGCAGGTGCTGTCTCAGACTGCAATGTGACATGATAGTCTGATGGCAGGGAAATGCAAGCCAGTAGTAGATAGATAATGAAATGAGACACAGTCATTTTGCTTAGCCTAGAATTTTACCCTATGATTTGGTTTCTGTTCTTTTGCCTTGGGAAAAAAATAACCTCTTACACGTGCCAGTGCACATGTAAACAGATGAGTGGTAACAGCAGCAGCAACTACTTTAGGGACTAGACAAGGCACTTTTTCTCTTCCTCTTGCTGTTCCCTAGCAAATAACTGGGAGAACCTGGTAGATGGACTGCCGTTGTGACACCTAAATATTTATCTTTGTATTAAAAGGAAACTTTTAGAGGCTATCTTGTATGCTGACAGATTGCCTTCAGAGTGCCATCGTGAATTCATCTGGGTGGGTGGAGTATACAACCTCTCTGAACTCTTCCTTTTTTTCTTTCTAGCTGGTGGAAGAGTAACTTCCCCATAAAAATTCTGGCATAGGTCTCAGATCCTTTTAATGCAGTCATTCTCATTCCCACTTAATCAATTTCCACTGTCAAGTTGCCACAGAGGTAATGTGGATAAATGGGAGATGAATGATCTCTGGGAAGACAGCCTGCACATAATAACTGACCCTTTCTGGGCAGCTTCTCCACATGGTTCAGAGGTCAGACAAGGCAGAGAATGGAGGAAATTCCCAGAAAGCAGGCCATCATCTGGTCCAGGAGAGAGGGGTTAATGAGCATCCGGCCACTGTAAGGCAGCCAAAGGAAAATACAAGAAATACACAGCAACATGCCAGAAGATGCAGCAACAGGCTGGACCATGTGCATGTATTTTGTGGCCTTATCAAGAGGAGAAGGGCAGGCACTAAGCAGAAGGTGACGTGTCATGTTTCCCTCGAGGTCTAGCTGCCACTGTCCATGAGAGCTGTTCTGGGTAATTCAGACCAAGCTGATGAAGGAGAAGGTGCTTCCACCAGCAATTTCACCAGGCTGGCTTCTAGGTGCAGGGGTATGTATGTAAACTGTCAGACCCAGGGAGGGTGCGGAGACATCTCCAGAATCCTCTCTGGAAACATTCCAAACCCACCTGGCTGTGCTTGTATAAACCTGAACTATAGCTACACTAACAAGATTACAATGTGAGAAATTACTAGGCATAACAAGTAGCAAAAAAAGGAGAAACGCCATATGCAGATGGCTCACCTTGACTTGAGGCTACACTATCAAGAGAGCAACCTGAGAAACAGTACAAAGAGGGATATTAGCACTGCTAAGGCAGAAATTACTAGGGGAACTTTATCATAAATACTGAATAGGGATGTAAAATCAGCAACATTAGAGCTGGTGGGAAAACTATAAACAGGGACAGGCTGTTTATCTGGGAGTGTAAGAGCTGGTTAGTGGAAAAAAGGGAGTGGAAAAGGGCAATTTAAAGGGTAACAAATCATGTAATCAGAGCCATTGGGGTACCTTTCAAGCAGCCCCTGCACCTGATCAGTGTGGAGGAATTGTTTTGACCATACATGTTTACTTCTGCAATCATTGGAAATTGCAAGGGTTTTCCTAGCACTGATAACAGAATGTTTAGGGAGGATGAACCAGACATACAGACTCCCTAACAGTGAGAATTTCATGCAGTAATTGAACTTTAATTGCTATAGGTTGGTATTGGAAAACTCTTGAGTAAGAGAACATGGAAAGAGCTGGCAACAATGAATGAGGCTGAAATGGGGGTTGGTGTCTTTATTCCTTACATGATCTAGTACTAATACTATGTAGCTGTCAGATTTTAATGTGGGGGTTTTTATAATTTTGTTTTTCTACTGATATTATATTTTTCATAACACAGTCATATCCAGAGTTAGTTTTGATGATGGTCCTGGGAAGGAAAATGTCCAGAGGTTAGCAGACATGGGACTAATAACATCAGTACACTAGACATCTGAGAGAAAATTACTGGGTTTAGTGTTAGTTCTAACATGAAAGTCTCATAAACCCTCCTGATGTTCATTGGTATGCCAAAAGGTAGGGCAAAAGACTAAGAAAATGACTTATTGGAAATTACACAGCTGAAACAGTCCTCTACCCACCATAAAATATTAGTCTCGAGAACTGCTGTGTATTTGCACTATAAATAATTTTACTTGGGCTTCCCCCCCCAAAAAAAAAACCCCTTCGATTCCACTTGAAGCTGAATAAATAACAATGCTACTGCACTATTTTATTTTGCATTTTGTTCATTAATTTCAAATCTCTCTACAGAGGCTGGAAAGCAATACTTCCTGGAGGAAGAAATGAAAGATGGACGTAAGCCAGGCATTTAAAAAGAACTACTAATTCTGAAAGTATCTGATGAAATGTCTAGCTCAAAATCACAAGGAGAGTTTGTTAGACTGCTGTAGAGAGGACTGAAGTCTCTGACCTTGACTCAAGTCAGTTGTTACAAACAAGAATTCACGCACTTAAATTAAATGTAAAAAATTAGGTGTCTACTGTCTGCTGGTGATCAAGGCTCCCTCTCATGTCAGTGAAAGAAAAAATCATCCTAAAGCATCTGTTGGGAGACAGGTGGGATGAACAGTGCTTTGAAGCTGCCTGTATTTCTTCACTGACAGTCTAAAGCAACAAGTTTACGTGAGACATGTAACCTCAGAACTGGTAAAGTTAACTGAGATGAATCCCACACCTTCCTCTTGAAACATTAAGAAAAGATGTCTTTTCTAGTCTGACTACTACATGACATAGAATAATTCAGGTTTTATATAAAATACGAACAATGAATACTTCAATCTGTATGAACAGCTACCAGATCCTGTCACAGTCACTACCTTTTACACTGCATCACTTGACCTGCTGCAGATAGGTTGCATCTGGGTGCAATGCCTTCCTGACCACCTCAAATTCTGTTCTTTTTAAGTTTACTCACACAGTAAGCAAATTCTTACATTTTATATCATGCTGCCAGATCAACCAATGAACATTGGCAAAAGGCAGAGTAAAACATAGGACTCTGCAAGCTCCACTCATGTCTACTTATAAAAATTTATGCCTACAGCTAATGTGATGTCTGCGTATTCTTTTCAATGTAATGATAAGAATGTTAACCTTGCAAACTTTGCACAAGCTCACACTCCTCTTCTATCCATTTTCTATAATACCTGCGATGCTCCTTTATTTATCCATCCCTGGGACTGTTTTATTCTCACTGAAGAAGGCGTATCTCCTTACCTTGTTTGCACAACATAGAGTGCAATAAACCCCAAATCTGATTTCTACATACTACTGCGATGCTAAGAAGATGAAGAGTTTGCAGTGTAATGAACCCAGCATACAGATGCAGGAGAGCTTTCTCTCTTCCAAATTCCCACAACAGAGTAAAACTCCAAAAGTTTGTTTTTAACTTCTCATTGCTGTTGCTGCTTTTGTTGCCTTGCCCACATTTCCCTCTAAAAAGCAAATTATGTCTCAGCATGCCCCTTCTGAAGTGGATCTGTAAAACCAGAGGTCAGTTGTTTCTTCAGAGCCAGCAGATAGGCAGGAGGAGTAAAAGCTGCTTTTATCTAGCACCTGTGTGGTATAAGGCAATCAAAAACCAGCCCAGCCAATCCTCACGGAGCCTCCAGAAAGGCCTTGAACTCTGTAAACAGCACAGCTATGCAGGTGCAGATCTCACTCATTCGCCTGATGTTGGAAGAAACTGTAGACAATTTCCACAAGTAATTGCTACATTACATTTCCCTTTAGATTCTCTGTGACGTGATTTCTAAAGCCACAGCCTAGCTAAAGGTCTGTGTTATTAGATCTTCTATGGCAAACATTGCCTGCTAACTTTTATGACATTAAATAATATTTAAACACTGTCAAAGAAGGTTTCATATTTGAGCATGTTCAGTAAGAGATGAAATTTGTGAATGTAAATAAAGTTCAGTGTCCGGACAGAAGTGGGATGATACAGATAAGGAGCATCACAGACAGCTGCCATTGCCACAGCAATCATTACCAACAAACGCACGCTTTGAGGAGACCCTGGCTGAAATGAAGAGAATTGAGATTAATGCATGAAAACACACTCCAAATAACAAATGTTATTTCCTTCAGTGGACTCCATCAGCTGTTAAAACAACATTTGGAGAGTGCCTGTTGCCAGTGCATTGAGACTGAACTGATCGGTCTCTCCCTGTCTCTCCCTGCAGGATGTAAGGGTGGATGATGACGTCTGGCTGAGTTAGAAAGGAGTTTCATTCTTTCCTCAAACTAAAAAGTTTTCAGATACCCTTTAAGTTTTACATCCTGTCTTTCTGCCTTTACCTGTGTTCAGAACATCTTTTCCTATTACCTTTTAATATTTTGATGATGAAAATAGGCAAATTGTAATTACAGTGCAGACTTCTCTCACCTATAACTCTGTCAACAGGTTAATTTGTGGAACAGATGTACCCTGGATACATTTAGAGAAAGTAGAATTTAGCACAATCTTATGTTTCTTACTATAAACACATATGTCAATTTTACTGATCTTGATCCTCCCTTTTTCTCCAGGCATTTTTTAGTGTCTTCATTAGGAGGAAACCAATGTATTTTTAATTTATTGTAACTAGCAACTTTAATTTATTCGCAGTAAGTAATTTTCTGTTTGGTAGATAATAATATCTTAATAGCCAAAATGAGAGAGAAGAGATGGACTAGACTATTTTTTTTTTCAACTCAAAGCAAAGAAATTAAAATTAATTTATGCAGTGAAAAATGAATTTTTCTCTCCATCATGCAGTTTATTTAAAGTTATGGAAAGGCTATGAGATATAGATAATTTTGGATATATCACTAATCTCAAAGGAGGCAGATTACTTTAAACATCAGTTGTCAAGAAATGATGTTGCCCTAAGCAAGCATAAAAAACCGTAGTAGAAGTTTATCTTCTAAGTAGTAAAAAGAAATAAAAATTAAAAACAGTCTGTGTGCTTAAGCTTTCTTAACATTAAATGGATCTACTCATACAGAAATCCTTATCTGTTCTACTTAATTTTTTGTATTCCGCCTGACCCACGAACTCCACAACATTATCTCTCCATTTATTAATAAATGAACATGGAAGAGGAGATTACATTTAATCAAACATGAGGAGCTATCTAAATTAGGGCTTTAATAATCAATTCAAATTTACTTAACATACAGTAGGTCTAACTAAATATAGGTTAAAAATGACCAAGTGATAGGACAGTATTCCTCCTTGATAGATTTTCCTTTTTTGGTGAATACAGGAAAAACTTTTAAATAAATATTAAATTATTTCCAAAATTTTATTAGGCATTTCATTAAGATTTTAGTCCAGCAAAAGTCTTACAGGCATGCTTGAATTTAAGCATACTTGTACTGTCATTTGAAATCAATGGCACTTGACTGTATGTCAAGTATTTCAGGTGGATTTCATTAAAAGGGAAAGATTTATGCTTCCTTGTCTAACAATCCTAAAAAATATTACAAAATACGTTAGACAATTCCTCTTTTTTTGATTAGAATCTATGAACCCATCACAAATCAGGGTATGGGAGCCATTTGTCACTGTCATTGGTAAGAAGCCCTGGGAAGTTACTCATGCTTTCTGTTTGGCTTCCTCTCTCCTGCTGCCAGGCAGGTAATGCAGGACTGCCCAAGGCACCTTTTAACTACACCTGTCTGTGGTCAAGCTGCCCCCCAAATCAGTCAGCTATAGCATGATCACTGAAAGCTTTATCTGTACATCCCACCACTATGCAGATCAACATGCCAGCTATGATGGCTTGCAATTTTTTTCTCTCTCTTGTACCAAATTACATGAAAATGTACCAGGGTGATGCTTCTCCTCAGGACTAAAATGTGTTACTCTTTGGCTGGTTACACCTGGTGACAGCTATCATTCTACAAAGTCTGGCACACCCAGGCTACTCATGGCCCAAATACCTGAACCTTTGCTCAGTCTGTACCTGGAAATGTCCTGTATGTTCCTACTCCTGCTCCCAGGTCTCTCAGGCTTCTCGTTTCCCTCCCTTGCCCACCTCTGCTGCCAGGCACTGTTCATACAGCCCAGTGACTTTTAGCACAGCTGGACACCTGTTAGGCAGCCGATCCAACAAGCTTGGTGTGCACTGGGCCACTTCCAAGCACTCTGTGGGCCATCAACAGCTCTTGGGCTGGTCAACACTGTTTTCCAAAAGCAACACTGGTGGACTTCCAGCTTGTTAGCATATATTTGAATGTATTAATGTAAAAATGTATTTTATTGCATCTTCTTGCTATTTCACTTGATTTCTACGTTTTGTAGATGCAGTGATTGGTGAGTAAATACTCCAAGCTTAAAGATGAAATTAACAAAATATTCAGAATATTTACTGCCATGTTATTCTGATCCCAAAATGCTTTACTTTTTAAAGATGTGCATACAATAGTATGAAAAGTTGTAAGAGGATGATATTTGGATTCCCAAAAGTAACTACAGAAACCATTCAGTTCTTCATTAAGAAATCAAAGTCTGTTCAAAGACTGCACATCTGAAATTGAATTTGGCAAGGCTTACTGGTAAGTGTCATGTTCAAGATAAAGGCCCTTGCAACAAGTGTGACAGTTTGGACCAAGGAAGATAGCCTTGGTGAAGGAGGAACCAGTTAAGGGATGCTTAAAAAGACTGGCATAATCGAATCCATAGGACCTGATAGTGAATGTACCCACAAGTGCTGAGGAAGCCGGCAGATGTCAATGTGAGACTACTCGATTGTCTTTGAAAGATTTTAGCAATTGGGGAAGGCTCATGAGGGCTGTGAGAAAGCCACTGTCACTCTCATTTTCAAGAAAAGCAAGAAGTATCCAGTGAAATAAAACCTCATCTCAGTCCTTGAAAAGGGGATGGAGTCAATCCTCCTGGAAGCCATTTCAAAGTGTATTAAGGTCAAGAAGACGGTCAGAAGCCATTGACATGTATTTATGACAGAGAAATCATGCGTGACCAAGCTCTTCGCCTTCCCCAATAAACGACTAGCTCAAGGGACAAGGAAAAGTAGTGGATGTTCTTTATTCTGACTTTAGCAAGGCTTACAACACTGTCCCGTAGCAACCTCTTTGGCAAACTGCTAAGTATGGACAGCATAAGTGGATAGTGAGGTGGACTGAAAATTGTCTGATTTAGCTGAAAATCCTATGACTGGTGGCACCAAATCCAGATGGAGGCCAGTCACTCAGCATGATAATGAATCCAAAATTGTTTAACATCTTCATTAATGATCTGAATGATGGGACAGACTGTACCCTCAGCAAGTCTGCAGGTGATATAAAACTGGGAAGAGAGACTGATACCCCAGAGGGCTGTGCTGCCATTCAGAGGGACCTCAACAGGCTAGGGAAATACGCAAACAGGAATTTCATGAAGTGCAACAAATGGAAATATGAGGTCCTGAACATGGAAAGGAATAACTCCCTGTACCAATACAGGCTGGGTGCTGACCAGCAATATGCCTTTACAGCAAAGTCAGCCAACATTGTCCTGAGCTGCACTGGTCAGTGCACTGCCAGCAGGACGAGAGAGGTACCCTCCCCCTCTACTCAGACTTGGTGACAGTGAAGATGATGAAGGGATTGGAGCAACTGTCATACAGGGAGAGGCTGAGAGAGCCGAGACTGTTCAACCTACAGGATGCAAGGCTCTGGGGACTTCACAAGTGTGTATAAACATCTGGACACCAAGATAATTAGAAGGATGGATCACCTCTCTTATGAGGAAAGGCTAAAAGAATTGGGATTGTTCAGCCTGGAGAAGACAAGGTTTCGTGGTGACCTAGCTGCAGTCTTCTGGTACCTGAAGAAAGCCTACAAGAGAGATGGAGAGGGAATTTTTGCAAGGGTACGTAGTGATAGAACAAGAAGGAATGGCTTTAAACTGAGAGTAGGTTTAGATTAGATATGAGGAAGAAATTCTTTACTGTGAGGGTGGTGATGCACTGGAACAGGCTGCCCAGAGAAGCTGTGGATGCCCCATCCCTGGAACTGTGCAAGGTCAGGTTGGATGGGGACTTGAGCAACCTATCAGTTGCATACATCTGTTCTCATATTTTTCATCTTTTTGCTGTGAGAGTGCAGCAGGAAGCTTGAGTGAGGCTCTCCACTTCTACCTGCCCATCCCAGTGGTGAAGAGGAATGCCTAGATAAGGAACTAAACATTCACACCAGTCAATGGAAACACCTTTCTTCTGAACTAGTGTGCATATGGAGTAAGTCAGATGCTTTTGGACTCACTAGATTCACACAGATCAGCTGTCCATGTGATACCACATGGGACAAGTGATGCCCCAGCCATCAGGACCGTGTTGTCTGTGCATGTGCTGGCCAGCTGCACTCTGCATGCACAGAAGACATTCCTGTCTGGGTGCCCAACATGGCTCTTGGGTGTCTGGAAATCTGCAGGACGCAATGTGTACAACTGAGGCATTGAAAATTTGGGGAAAAAGTTTTAAGGGTTCTCCTGTCTGCATGTCTGGGTTTGCATCCTATTATCCTTTACCTATGTTCTGCCCAGAAGGTAAAATGAGTTATTCTAAAATCTTCTGAGGTTCTGATCACTATAAAACTTTGGTCAAGTGCTGTTAATGAGGACTAACCATTAGGCTAACAATACACTGAAATATGGTCTTTTTACTTTTAATACGGTACCAAGGTATAAGAGTGTGTAAAGATCTCCAGTATATTGTCTCTCTTTGACACTAATTTAATTTACATGACTTAAATACATTAAATACATTGATTACGCATAGTTTTCTTTCTTAAGAGTTAAACGTATTTATGAATTAAAGACCAATGTGCAAATTGCAGACCTGTTGCTACATATATTCAAGAGCCAGAAAGTTTCTAACTGACTCCTCCACAAAAAAACAATGGTATTCCTAGCTTAGGTGTCTCTATTATTCTTATTATCCCACTATAAAATTTCTTTAGTAAGAAAGGCTTTATTTGAGGCATTCTGTGATCAGGCCTAATCTGACTTAATAGTTCTTTCAAAAATATTTTGCAAGTGTCAGCTTTCAATTAGGCAAAGAACTCAGGAGGACAGGAGGTAACATGACTTGGTCAATACATATGTATAATATACAACTTTCTCATTTCTCTTAAAGTTAGGTCAATTTGCCTTATATTTGAAGTCTTCTGTCAATTCTTAAAATTACAGCATTTCAATTTTTTAATGAAATATAACTCTCTGTACTATATTACAGCAAACCAAATAATAGGAAAAAGCTTCTGCACGTCCAAAAGGCAGCAAAAAAACATCTCTGAGGTTGGATGACACTGTATCTGGAGTTGATATTCAAAATTTTCTCTGTTATAGGTCTGGTGAATCTGAAACTGCATAGAGAAACTGAGTTACAGAAACTTCCAAAAAACATTTCCAGAGAAAAGAAAAAGCCACATCTCAGCCCTCCTACTCAGGAGATTAAACTAGAAGTAAAAAAATGACTGAACATATGAGAAGGAAAACATAATTTTAGAGGATGGCACAACTCAGATGGTGTGTAAAAACCCAAGATAGAGTAGCTTTGAGAGAACAGGCGGGACCTGGTGCACAAGCCTTCTGGCAGCCGCAGTCCCGACCACAGGATGGCACTACTGGGTATATTTTAGTAAATGCAGACACATTTGTTCCAACGTTTTAACTCTACTGGCACAATGCAAAGCGAGCTAACACGAATCAAAGGCTGTGCATGCCCACTGCTGTCTCCAGGAAATGGCCTTGTCTCTGTACTGACTCGAATCAAGACTATGTGTGTGCTGGTTTGGCTGTGTGGATGTCCTACGCTGGAGATCACACGTGACAGGCAAACAATGCCGACCCATGAGGTGGAAAGGGCAGTATGTCTTCATGTTGAATGTCCTTATTACAGTGATAAAATCTCCTCCAGAAGTATGTTTCTTCAAATGCCGAGTCTGACTATGACTAGATCTTTCTTTCATAAATAACTTCATTTTTTTTCTCTCTGACACAACTGCTGCCAGCTCCCCTTGTCCGCCACTAAGACAACTCTCCTGTCACAAGAGGACTTTAGCTTGCTTTGACACCATTACCAGCCAAAACCAAGTGCAGAATGATTGCAAATGTTAACAAATTGGGTTATTTACATTTTTCATTAATTTTGAAGCAGGGCTAGTTACCGGCTTAAGGATACAGGGTATTATTCCCAATCCCATATTAACTGCTGTTTTCTTTAAAAAATAGCTCATAATGACATGAGAATATGCAATTTAACAGTTCTTTACAATTTCTTACCTGATGGCTATAGAAAACAAGTTGAGATTACATTACCAACGTTTAAGTCACATCACAAAGGTCAATGAAAAAGAATGAGCACCTATTACAAATTTAGAACTGCGTGAAAACAAAAACCCTCCTTGGCACATCTCCTGTTTTTCAGAGTTTGATCCACATCTTCTGTATTATTATTTTTTAAGTCATTTAGGGTTGGCAAAACTGTAAACAGCAACACAAGGTACGGAATACTAATGAAAGATAAATCGTGCACTGTCTTGAACATAAAAGATGTAATATTTTACATATATGCAAATTCTTAACCTGATCCTTATTCTATTAATTTAAACATCTTCTTATGTAACGTGGACTGAATTTGACCCATTACATTTTCATCTATTAAAAATAATTGGAGAAACACTTAAACTGAATTTAATGTTTGCGTAAACTGACTGATTTTCAACCCCAGAGCAGAAGAAACATACTAATGACTGTCAGCATATGCTTCTCTCTTCTGAAGAGTTTGGTTCCATTGAGAAGGTTTCTGGGAGCACTGCTATGAAGCAGGACATTCATGTGACACGCAGGACTTTGGTGAAAAAGCATCTCATGTCTGAAGTCATAAGATCAGTTCAGACTTTGATCTTATTTAACCTTTTGCTGAGATTGGCAACAGAGTTGCTAATTACTGCTATAGGTTCAAGGTTTCATAGGTATTGAATCATGTATTACATTTGAAAGCAACATGATTTATTTGCCCCAAAATCTTTTGGGATATGAGCTATAATCAGCTTTGAGATAGGGAGAGATGGAACTTGGTATCTGGAATATCAATTTTTTTGGGTATCAATTTCATTTGAGCAGACAATATCTCATTCAGATAAACTGTAAAGAATATTTGACTGAACTCTGGCTTTGTGTTCATACAATCTTTCCACATGTGCCCTCCTGACATTACTCATATTCAAAGCAATGTCTGCTTCAAGAGTGGGTTGGTGCTCCACTTCCCAGCTGATTTGCTCGGTAACCAGGACTCCCATACCAGAAGGAAACTGCAGTGCCTCGTCTTACAATATCATGGACTAAAACTTCACATCTCTTGAGGAAATAAGGAATAGGCCAAGAAAAAGAGAAAAGCTCCAGTTGATACAAACACAGCTCAACAATCAGCAACAATGAGAACGGAAACAAGACTGAAAAACATGAAATGACAGATTAATAAGATTTAGGTGAAGCTTTTGCACATCTATCCTTTCTTCTGTGTGTGACAGAAGCTCTTTAATGATGTTGTCAGGACCCTTAGATGGAGTAAGAGTCTTGATGTACATGGCCACTTATCTGTCACCCTTTATTTTACACATGCAATCCTTAAAGATAACCTGCAAATCCAAAACAAAATAAGAGTTTCAAGGCAAAATATAGATGAATGAAATGTGGAAAATTAAACTTGGGGAAGATCAGGACCTTTACAAGAGCAGCAGTAGTCTTGGCTTCATTTATCAGAAATTGAGTTCAACCTCCTCAAACAATACACACCGAGAGACTGATTCATTCTTTCCTTTGTGCCATAGTGATGTCAGTGAGTTCAGCAGAGTTACTTTCAATTTACCTCCTGTCAGGAAAGGAGACATCCATCTATCTATCCACATGGATCAGAAAAAAGGCTGAGCATACAGAGAATTTCTTGTGGAATTTGCTCAGTAAAGGGCCAGAATCAGCTCCCAAACACCCTGTTAGAAATCCTCTGCAGCCAACAACATCACAGATACAATTCAGTTTGAGTTCAGCCTAGGAATGCCTTGATTCAGAACAAGGAAAACAGCCTCCATAAAGCCATTGTATATCATTAACATTAAAGCCAGGAAGCTGAATGTTCATTGTGTAGAGACCCAGAACTATATTAATAACAATACCCACTGAAGACATATTGTGCAATCTCTTCACATTGATAAACGCAGGAAATTATTTTTATGGCCAACATCTTCTGTTTTCACAACTTGTCCTAGCATACTAGACATTTGCTGTATGAAATCTTCCACTAAGACTTAGAGAAAATAAAACTAGGTGCAGTAAAAATACGATGTAATGGTTAAGCTAAAACTTCTCTTTAAATATTCTGTATGTTATGACATTGATCTATATTGTTAGAGCTACACAAACTTGGCTTTTGATGTAACTGAAAACAAATGAGCATGGGAAAAAACACTCTTTGGGAATTACAGAAGGAGAGAATGGCAATAAAAATGGCATCGGGTCCCGCATTCTGACTTCCCTTCTAGGGATTATTGGCTGTCTTCACCCTGAAGAAGCCCATAATTGCCAAGAATATTCACCACAGACAGTGTCTCTGCTGGCTGCACAGTGGACTTATTTTTAAAAGTTACTGGAGAAGGGAATGAGGATAAGCTGACTGACAGCATAAAAACCAGGAAAGGGCAAAAAAAGCACAGCAAAATTCCCAACTCAGCAGATAAAATGGAGAAGGAGTTCAAAACATCAGGAGGAATTTCTTCACTGAAAGGGTTGTTAAACATTAGACTGCCCAGGGAGTTGGTGGAGTCACCATCTCTGGAGGTGTTCAAGAAATGAGTGGATGTGGCACTCAGTGCCATGGTTTAGTGGGTGGGGTTGTGGTAACTTGATGATCTCAGAGGTCTTTTCCAACCTCAATGATTCTGTGATTCTGTGAATGCAATGCTACAACACACAGGGCACAATAGCCCAGCTTATCTTCTCAGGAAAACAATTTTCTGCAAAGTCATAAAAACTGTCCCTTAGTCTCTACTGAAAACATATATGGACTGAGTTATGCGTGACTCCTCAAGACTTAGTGCATTGAGTCCAAAACAGAGACACAGAGCTTCAAGATGAAATCCCTCAGGAACAAAGGACCATGATCACCAAACTCACTGATAGCTGCTCAAAGATGACTTGTTACTTTTTTCCTCCCTTTTCACATAAACATGATGTCAGAGGAGAAAAACCAAAACGACAGAGTGACCAACATGTGACTGGCATTAAGTCACACTGTTTAATGCACTCGGACAATTATGGAGATGCTCACTTGACATCAGGGCAGGCCCAGCAAAATACCCAAACAAAACATATCAGAACAGCCAAGGAAAGGGAACAAAGGCTTAAGTGGAACAGAGGGCTTGTCTGAAGAAAGGTTCTTGGACTCAAGAGGATAACAGGAAAGGAGAGAGAAGAGAAGAGAAGAGAAGAGAAGAGAAGAGAAGAGAAGAGAAGAGAAGAGAAGAGAAGAGAATGAGGGTTGCAGAGAAATCAGAGATAAAGTAAATTACACCAATAATGACAAAAAGCTGAAGAAATGACAGGGAAATGATGAAGAAAACTTAAAAAAACAACTACAGACTGAGGGGAAAAACAAGAGGGTGAAAGAAGAAAAAGCGCTCATGTAAAAAGAACAAGATACAGTTGATACTGTGATTGCTAAGGTATTGGTTTGTTTCCATCAAACAATATGTCTCAATATATTTTGCAATTTTTAAATTGTCTACAAGATTACTAAGCTTACAGTAATTTTTAAAGCATCTATTAGGAGGACCAATGTGAAATAGGACACAGAAACTTTCTGGTTTGGAGTAACTAAGCCAGAGGCTGCCAGACAGAGGTGACTGATGCCTGTTACCAGTAACAGATGTTCAGAGACATAAATGCGGAACAGAACAGACTGTCCAACCTTAAACCTGCATCAGGAAAGCCATCAGAAATAGCACAGTGAATGGTAGTCTTCACAGAGTTCAGGAAGTCAGTAAGAAGACACTTTCAGCTATGATCCAATTACAAAAGCTGTCTGCATCCAGGCAGTGCTGAGCCACTCGTGTAGCAGAGGGCAGCATGTAGGTATACTTGGGAGAACGTGACCTAATCCAGGTGCCTGTCAACTTCTGACTCAAAGGAAGCCAATTCAGTCAGTTTCCTCTGTAAAGGACAAAATAATGTTAGCTGACAATCTTCTGCAACTCCTTTATATAACAGGAGTCACTTGGAATCCTGGATATGTTTGAAAAGTCAATCTCTAAGCAAATGAAAATGTAAGAGTTTAAGGCAGATATCCTTGTTGGGTTCACTCTTTTTGACATTAAAATTAACTGCAAGTATCTACTAGTAGTTCTTGTCTCAATCTTGCATGAAACAGATTTGCTGTGGCAGACTTTGAGAGCAAATACTCAGGAACATCTGAGATACCACAACCCTTTTACATAACAACAGTACACTTCATGCTAACATTGAAGAAAAGGCTGAACAGCAGTCCCTTAATGAACATGCCAAATATACAGCTTATATGTCAGCTCTCTAACAGCTACTATGATTGTCAAGCATATTAATAAACTTTTACAGTTAAAAGAAAAAGAAAATCTGAACCCATTTTCAGGATATTGTGCTGTGAGAGAACACGTACAGACTAAGGATTTGTCTGCAGGGAATATGCTAAATCAAGCCCTTTTGAACTTTTGATTAAATAATTGATGCATAATGCAGAATGTATAATAAATGCATCCTTTCCCCATAGTTGCCTGGAAACCCATATGGAACAGTACTAGCAGTTCCAGGAGCATTCAGACTCTAAGTCGCTGTTAAAGACAAAGGAACAAAAAAGTTTTTAAAATCATTAACTCATCTCTCTTTCCATTCTTCAAGTACTGCAGGATACCAGAATTAGTAACTTACACAATGGTATCATGACTCTTGTAATATAGAGTGCTTTTTCTTTTTTTAAAGCTATATCTCTTGGAGCCATGTGAATAATACCATTCTCTCTAAGGGAACTTTTAAGAAGGCTTCTGTTAAAAGAGAAAACAAAGAACACAACTAATACTTCCAGCCTCTACCTTTATGTCATAGTAACTAGCAGCTCATAGAATATCCAAGGTGGTCAACAGAGAAGAATAAAAATAAGAACTCAAAATGGTGATTTTTTTTCCAAATTGTAGGATTTTAAGGAAATCTCATACAAGCCTGATTGTTGAGGGTTTAGAAGAATGTGAGAATGCCATGATCACAAATTCAAGAGGCAGATTGTTTCAAATTACAGCCAAGCAGACCTTTTGCACCTCTCCAGTAGGCAACACTGCTTGTCATTCAGTTTGATTGCTCTGTGACCCGGACCGAATCTCTCTTGCGCTTTATTGCTTCCAGTATAGGATGAAAAACATTATAAAACCCAACAATGAGAACAGAGCACTGACTGTGGAAATCTACAGTGATGAAGGATTAAGTTATTTAATACAAACAACTCTGTAATCGTGATAGTTTGGTGGCTCTCTTTCTGACAGTCATCCAGACAGGGAAAAAAAAAAAGGACAAGCACAAAATTGCATACACAGTCCTTGAGAAATAAAAGGCAGGATGGTGACAATGAATGTCTCCCACCATGGCAGGGATCTTCATGGGATTCTGGCATCTTTGCACATTTCTTGTGCACTGCATTTCATGTTTGAGAAAATAAATACTCACTGAGTCAAAGGAAGAATGTCTTTATACTACACTGGCAAGAGGTCTCATTTAAGTAAAGAGAGGCAGTTATATGTTCCTAAGTCAATCAACATGATTTGGTAGTTAAATATCAATAGGACAGACCAGAATACTTGTGAATATACTTGTGAATAGCTTTGTGTTTAGAGAACTCTTTTGGATAGGTAAGATCAGTGCAGATTTTGTCATGCAGAAGAGAAAGTTGAACATGGATTTCCTGTTGACTTCCTCGACTGCTGGATAACACAAAGGTCAGAGCACCACTTCCAGTGTGGAATTAAGACTTTCTTATCCTTTCACTACAAGTAGAAGATATTATGACCTTTCATTTTGTGATGAATGGCATGTTGAATGGGATGGGATAAAAATGATATTTTAGGTGTCAAAAAATAAAATAAACCACCAAACCTTAGTAATTTTATTTAGGTTTAATCAAATAAGTTTTCAGAAACTGCTTGCCATCATGATGGAGGCCAGTAGCTCATACAGTCTGATCTCATTGTTTCACACCCAAATTGTCAGTTTCTAGGACAAAACCATTTTCAGCAGCTTGCTGTAGCATACAGGAGATACAAGAGTACAGACAGAAAAAAGCTTTAAGAAAAGCATCTAAAAATAATGTATTTACAATAACTGTCATTCATTTTCAGAAGAAAATTATTGTATGTCAGGAGGGGAGAAATTATTCTAACTTAAATGTAAAAGGGCAAATCAGATCAGGGAGACACGCAAAAGCATGTATGGAAATTAAACTGACATGCCTACATGCCTCAGCTGTGACTACTTAAGCCCAGAAGAGGCAGGACTAAGAGCAGATAAAAGTGGAGGACACTGCCCTGGACATGCACATGACAGTCATGGCAGCTGTGCTCCCTGTGTGGGAACAGCTGTACTACAACTTGGATAGACTGAAAGAATTACAACAAATAAACTAAAAAATCACTCACACAGCAATATTGAAGGGAGAAACAAAGACACCAAACCCCCAAGGTGCTAAGATTAAACTACCAGAGAAACAAGCTCGCTTTTTGTCTGCATTAACTAAGCCACATATTACTTTCACCAGAACAGCTTTTGATTCACACTTTCAACTGCCAATGATTTATTCTGATCTAAGGAAATCAACAAAATCTGCTTTTGCAGCCAGAGTCACAGAATAATCTCACAACACATTCAGGATAGTTCATCAAGGACAGCAGTAGATTTCCAGCCATACAGTTCTGTATTAGTGAGTGATATTTAATGGTATAATGGTTTTGATTATGATACACTGTTATGTCCTACTCCTGCTGTCACAGTAGCCCAGAGGGAATTTGCATGTGAACGTGGTATTTCATCCCAGCTTGTTAATAAATTCACTGAAAACAAAATATTAAAATAAATTAACTACACAATGATCACTGGAGATAACTACAAATTGTGGGTTTTGGTGGTTCCTGAATACTGGTGAATGTCAAGGGATATGTCTAATGGCTGTCATTGGTCCTTCATGCCTTGTTTTAGGAAAGCCCATGATTCTTCTGTGTCTGGATGTCATGGATAAACAGCTGCAAATCAAGCTTGTCAAGATGGCATTTTCCTGGTAGTAAGGGGAGCTGAGTGGGAGTGTGTATGATGAGAATGTACATCATGTGCTCCAAAATCTGTTCTGATGCACTGGAGGTGAAGAACAATAACCTAATGTTTGACTTCACCAGAACTACATTGGTTCATAGGGTTTTCAACCTTTATGACTGTTTCAGACCTCACAGTGCTCACCTGTAGTTTTTCTATCTTTCTCCTTGATTCTTGCAGTGTGTACTATTAGGACTACCTTTAAAGCACATTTAGAAAATTGAGATGATGAAGTCAACTATTCCCATTTTGTACAATTTGTACATACAGAACAGAATAAACATGTAGCATGTTTGATTAGGTTTCTGGACCTGCTTCCTATCTGCTTTTATTACCCCAAATAATGAAATTTAACCTCTAATGATTAGGGTGCTGCTATTTCTGAGACTTTATCCAATACCATCATCCAGTAAAGCAGGCACAGTCAGCTCACACAGCCCCGGCTTTACATTCTGGGATCTCATGATGACATAACCATCAACAGTGTTTTCTCCAGGGTCCACCTGTCCATGATTCTTGGCATTCATTTGGAATTATTCATGCCCAAATCTCAAGATCTTCTCAAGACTTCTTTGGCATTTCTTTGGGTTTTTTTCTGTTGGTTTTCTTTTCCTTTTTTTACAGAAGAGGTATCTACATTTCATGCTAGTATAACTAAGAGAAAGCTATTGCTACTGCAACAGGTCTATTGCTACAGGAGTTCTGCAAAGTAATAAGCAAGTAGCTTGCAATTATCTCTTTCTATACCCACCACAACCTCAAAGGTTCCTACATTACCTACAGAGTTCCTCTTTTCATTATCCCCGATTTTAGAAATTGTCAGCAGAAACAAGAAACATAAAACTAGTTTATATTCATGGTGCATCAAAAAAGTTTCCCAGCTTCTAAGATTTCTGCATTCAGAACTTTGTGGGTCTCCTGCTTTGTGGATTTTTGTGGATTGCATCCCACATTTGGGCATTTAGCAGATTCAGAGGTGTGTCAACAATAATTTGTAAATGTTATTGTTATTTATTTGCAGTGTTAACTTAGGCAAAGAGGAATGCTTAAATTTGCAGGACTTTTTCTTTGAAAGATAAAATCAATTTGTCTACTTATTTTCTGAGTTTTAAGAAGAGTTTCTTGCTTTTCTAAAGAATGAGGTTGGACTGGATTCAATTCTATCCTATTTGACAGACAATGGCAATGACTGATAATGATTTTTCACACTTTGATGATTGCATTTAAACTGCTGCTTTAAAATGCCCAGAGTTTTTTATAAAAGAAATACTTTTCATACGCACAGTACTTTTCCTAAAGGTTTATAGAATTATCAGAAAGACATATATTTGCAATTTTGAAGGTTGTTAAATACCTACAGAGCAGTCTTCCTCTTATGAAAGCAAAATAATTCCACAGAGCCATTAATTTGATCAACAGTGTTAGTAGTCAAAGTGCAACATATGTCGTGGTATTCTGGTAAATGCTTGTACACTGTCATGTTCTCTGTAATCTTTACCCAGATAGTTTAACTAGTTTCAGGAGAAATGCTGCAAGCGAGAATGGCTTTTAGAAATGGAAAGCATTTCTAGCCATTGCACACTGCCTATTTCACCAGTAAAACCCAGCCCCCTGCTGAAGGTTTCAACAAAAAGGACTTTTGTACTGAGAGAAGAATTCACAAATGGAGGCCAGGACATGAACCTGTGTCTGTGTCTGCACTAAAGATGGCAGAAACAGAGCACTGTGTGTGATAAGTGTAGTCGCCTATTAAATGAAATCCCATGACCGCCTATGCTAATAGGCACCTTCGGGTAAAAAACATGGTGCTAATAAAACCTCTGCTCTCCTTTCCTTGGAACAAACACTTCTGGCACTCAAAGCAGCTCTCTGCTTCCACCCTCATACACCTTCAGCCCGTAGCCAAGTAGCGAAGAGCAGCTCCCTGCAATTTATTGAATTAGCTCTTGAAAGGAACCCCTCAAATACACTCTTTCCAAGCAATTTTTCCCTAGTAAGTCTGGGCCAGTGTGCCAGGGCAGGGCAGGAGAACACAGCTGAAAGAAGACAAGGATGGCTTGAGTGACAGGAGGTGCTATGCACTGGGAGCAGAGAAGAATTGTCTTTGAGCTTTTTCTTGTTATAGTCTACCTTAAATGAAGCAGCACAGATGCAGCAGAAAGGTTTTTTTCCCATGTCTCCTTTTTTTCTTTCTCATGAACTTGCTATTGAGTGGTGCATAATGACAACTTCTGTAGGAGGAAAAACCTGAAACAGTAGCTGATGTGAGCCAGAGGTCTGATAACCATTTCAAGGGCAGCGCTCAGTTCAGTGGATCTACGTTTAGAAGTTCTTTCTTGGAGAGCCATTTCTTGAATACTTGTCAGGTGAATGAATTCCCATTGATAAGAGAAAGCCACCTGAGAGAGCAGCAATCTACCCAAAACGATCAGGAGAAAACCGTACTTGATGGTGAAAAAAACACAATTCAGTCCGTTCCAGACCAGCATGCATTACTCCTTAAGATGCACAAAATCTAATTCTTAGGACGACATGAGTTTGTCCTTTTCTTCAGAAGAGACTGATACAGTGTAAGTCTTGAAATAAGACCAGCAAATTGCTTCTCCTACATTATCAATGACAACTAGAAGGCAAGCCGTGTCCACAAGCAACTTGGCATGCGCTGATGAACTCACGGGCATCTGTATTGATTCTCTAGGAAGAGAACCAACAGTTCCACAAAAGCAGATCACAGCTGATAAATAAGAGGCTCAAAGTTAAGATTAACAACCAGTATTTTTAGCCAGCCAGCCACTCCCAACAATGAGACTATTGTCAGCCCTTAGGTTTTTTCATTTGGTTTGCATGCACTTGCATACAGACTTCACTATCACTCTTAACTTAATTGGATACTTTTGTCACGTCAGACTATTGTATTCTGCTACCATGAAAATGAAGTGAAAATGTCATCCTCCTAAACATAAAATTTTAAAAAATAAACAACCGAATGCAACATAATAGTGTCTTTCAACACATTTGCTCCTGAATGGGAGAAAACAGCTGCTGGGCAGGTACTAAAACCCCCCTGGGTTTCGTGTCTGGCAGCTTGCTTATAATGTGATACTAATCCTTCAATTCATACTTCAGCTAAACACGTATGAAAAATATGAAAAGTGTCCTGCAGAAGTGATTGAACAATCAGCTCTGTGGCTAATAACACAGTAAATACTCTCCAAAATCTTTTCCATCACAAGTTGCCCTCTCCAGTATGTTTGGACAGCATAAGCTAAACATTTCTGTAACACAGACACATGTAACCCCCAAACTGGGAACTCTTTCCAGGGCAATTTATCTGCAGTGAGCATTTCTTAACAGATTTACCACTGTGCCCTAGCACAAGTATAGCCAAGTTGCCATTCTAGCCTAAAAATGAAGACTAAAACCCACTTGTTTTCTCTGCATTAGTCCTTTCTTCATTGCTACTGCTGACAAAAGTTACCATGGTTAGGATTTTTTTTTTTTTAACTTGGTGTGGAAAGGTCTGGTGAAACACAAACCAAAACCTGCTCTTCTAAGTATTTGCACACTATTTTGGATGGAGAAGAAACGATACAGTCCATTACAGATTTTATATGTATTTCCCCTTTAAAGTTCACAGCACATGACTGTGCTAATGGAAATTGCAGTTGTAAAGGAAGAAAGACTGAATCTCAGAAGAAAAGTTAAAAAAGTCACTAATCAAGTGGGAAATTTCTCAACAATAAAACCTAGAGGGAGGAAGACAGACATGCAGAGACTACAAGCAGGTTCACCCTCTCAGAAGAGCTGTGCCTAGCTGGCCTGGAAAAAACAGGGTCTGACTGACATTGCACTTACTTCGCTGCACCCCAAAGAGATGAGGACTGGAGCCACCATTTCTGCTCATGGAGCTGCTATAAAATAATTTCATTTGCAGGATCTTGCAATAATACCCAATTTTACAAGAAAATTGGAGAATGTAGTTAACATACTAATTAATTAAACTTGTGTCCTGCATCCTGACCCACCCTTCTAAGACTGAATGACTGATATGTTTGAGGCAAGTTCCTTATATAAACAGGTTAATATTTAAAATCTGCCCATGCATTCTGATTAGATCCTTTGCAATACCAGATCAAACAGTCCCTCTTTGTCAGTGATGTGAAGGACAGACTGGGGAGTGCAGTGGAAAGCTTATAACAATGGTAAGTGAAAGAAGTGCTGACATACTTACAGTTGCATTTCTTCTGAACAAATCTAAGCTTGCATGCTGTTCGGTAGGTGGACAAACGAATGCGATCCAGATCCTGAGCCCCTAGTGGAAGAGAATAACGGTGACATTTGTATGGAATATGACCTGTGCGTATCTTTGCTAGCAGGGAAGCCAGAGAACAAAGAGGACACATGAGCTGATTCTGTTTAACAATTTTCAAGGCTCTCTCCTTTGCGGAGAGAGTAGAGAGGAGTGAGGAGTGAGAAGGGGAATGTCAGGAGCTACAGTGTTAAAAGACTTTTATAAAGGAAGGCATGGAATAGTCAGCCCACTGTGTCTGTCACTTTGAAGAACAATCTGGTCAAGCTGCAGGCTAAAAGACACACTGGCCAGGCTCCAACAGCAGGGAAAACCTCTGTCTAATTTTAACATTTAACAAAAAAGCTCAAAACAAGTATCTTTAGCCGATGTGCCGGATCAGAACAGGGTATTGCCATCAATCCAAGTCAGAAAAAATACCATGCCATAACATAAAGACTCATGGTAATCTGTAGAAGGAGGCAAAAATAATGCAAAGGGTGCGAGACCTTTCTCCATTTTGCAGAGGTTTAGTCTCTGCAAGGAGAACTCAAGCTCTCTGCTTCACACATAGTTTGGCCCTGGCTGCTACAACTTAAAGATCTGGTAACGTTTCCAAAAACAGCTGTCCAGGAGATGGGTACAAACTATCTGGTAGCTATCTCACATACAAAGGCAATACAGGTGAACTGGGATGGAGGAAGAACCTAGCACCGGGTCCAACAAACACATCCAAACAAGGTACAGTGCGGATGTAAGAGAAATGGAGTGGAATATGTCCCTGCTTTTACACAAGCTTCCTAAATGCTTTCTTTAAGATTCTTCTTGACATTATTTGACTCAGCTGCACTGTTGTACATATGGCCATTTTGGCATCTGTAGCAGGATGCTCTGTCTAAAACAGCTTGAACTTTCCCCTATTTGCAAAAGTTATTGCTGATGGATGGAGAAGGGGGATCACACTACTTTTTGTTCTTGAAGAATGATGAGACCAGCCTGACTCCACAATCCCAAAGTTAAACATTCTGAGGATGTGAAAAACATTGTCTCCTGACAGGAACTGCCATTGGTGAGGATGTGGCAGACAAAGTTCCTGATAAAGGAACAAACAAGTGATAGAACTGATAACTTATATAAAGCTGCTGAGCTAAAGGTTGCTGAGCTGGCACAGGTAGCCAAGAAACCTTTGACTGACTGAAACCTTTAAGTCAATCACTTTATACTGTAAAAGCTCAGTCCTGCTTTTTACTGGCAGAGACTTCAAACGTGCTCCTTCTGGAGGTGTGTGTGAAGATTCCTCCCCTGAGTGGGGATGCCTCAGGTTTACTCTTTGAGGCTGAGTGAAATAGATTTGCCCATGGTTGTTGGTATGGGTGAGTAATAACGTCTACTTAATAACTATTAAGATAGCTCTGAAATTATTTATTTAATAAATAGTGCACTATATTAATAGCCCTAACTATCTATACTGTATGGTAAAAAATTTTGATTATTTTATTATATTATATATATTATATTATATTATATTATTAAAGTATTTTAGTCTAATCATTATAATAAATTTAAATGAATATTTATTCCATTCTCATAAGTATATTTNTGGATGGAGAAGGGGGATCACACTACTTTTTGTTCTTGAAGAATGATGAGACCAGCCTGACTCCACAATCCCAAAGTTAAACATTCTGAGGATGTGAAAAACATTGTCTCCTGACAGGAACTGCCATTGGTGAGGATGTGGCAGACAAAGTTCCTGATAAAGGAACAAACAAGTGATAGAACTGATAACTTATATAAAGCTGCTGAGCTAAAGGTTGCTGAGCTGGCACAGGTAGCCAAGAAACCTTTGACTGACTGAAACCTTTAAGTCCAATCACTTTATACTGTAAAAGCTCAGTCCTGCTTTTTACTGGCAGAGACTTCAAACGTGCTCCTTCTGGAGGTGTGTGTGAAGATTCCTCCCCTGAGTGGGGATGCCTCAGGTTTACTCTTTGAGGCTGAGTGAAATAGATTTGCCCATGGTTGTTGGTATGGGTGAGTAATAACGTCTACTTAATAACTATTAAGATAGCTCTGAAATTATTTATTTAATAAATAGTGCACTATATTAATAGCCCTAACTATCTATACTGTATGGTAAAAAATTTTGATTATTTTATTATATTATATATATTATATTATATTATATTATTAAAGTATTTTAGTCTAATCATTATAATAAATTTAAATGAATATTTATTCCATTCTCATAAGTATATTTGTTTTGCCATCCTTAATCCTGCAGGACAAAGTCATATGAAGGTTCAATTACATCTATATAATCCTTTAGACATAAAAAGTTGACCAAATCTGAGACTAGGACTGGATCCAGCTGCACCCAGACACCTCTCAGAGAAGTTTAGAAATTAAGGGGGTCCTTTCTGCACCTTGTGACTCAGTGGGAAGGCTTCCCTCATAAACCTTGTCTGAAGCTTCCAGTGCCTGTGACAGCATAGTTCACCCACATTTTCTTACACAATCTGTCATCATTTGGACCCAAATTTTTCAAATGTGCTCTGACCTATGAGATGAAAATGAGAAAGATGCTCTTCTCTCTCTCCAGATTCTGCTCTTTTCCTGACCAGATTCTCCCATAGTGTCTTCCCAGGGCTCCCGGCTACTCCCTTTTGCCAGTTAGCTGTCTTAACACTATCTGCTCCTGGGAGAAATTACCCTTAACTACTCACCATCGGGTCTGGGAAGTATTTTTGTGGGTTTTTTCCCATCATATACTTTATTGTTAAAACTGTACAGGTTTTTCTCTTCTCCATTAGTATCTCACTGACAGCTTTTGGAAAATTTCTTTACTGGTAAAGGCGAAGATAATGCTTGCACCACTAAGACTTTTGTTTTTAATAGGATAGATGAGTAAAATGCATATAACTTTTTCCTCTTAACTTTAGTGAAAGCCATTAATAAGTTTTCAGTGCTCCTTTATAAAATTTCAGCCTTTTAACAAGGCTTAAAGTCAAAGCAAAGTGAGACTCTGGCTCATTGAATTTTTGAGGTTGCAATATTAATCCTAAATAAACCAATTAATAGGCAATAATGTTGCTTTCCCCCCCCACTATTTGCACACACTGTGGATTGTATTATTTTGATATTATTTGGGGAGTAGGTGTTGCTGATAAATCTCTGGAACTAACAATTTAATTTTAGCATGATTTGCATTTTGCCACAGTCGGAGATCTATTTGTTAATTAACTTCTGTAGGAAAGTGACATCGCTTACATGCACAGTCCCGAAAAACAAGTGGAAAGATGTGTGGGACTGAGCATGGCAAATGAGATACAGAATTTGTAACTTCCCTACAGTATTGCCAGTGGCTTCTCCTTCCTTCTGCCTGCTGGCAGTGCTTCATTCCGTTTCCTTTGAACATGTTCATGTCATGTAACACTGTTTGCAGTTTGCAAAGATAACAAGGGGATACACTGCAAGCTTTGGCTGCTGTTTTCTTGCTGGATAATATGTGATGGCAGCCCAACAGTGATGTACCTCTTGAACTCTTCATCAGTCCGGGTGTACTAAAGAATATCAGGTAAGACTAAGCTAAGACTAAAACCTAGTGATTTGATGTCCAGTAGGGCATTTTGAGTTATAAGACACAATTCAAACACCAGACTTAACAGAAGATGATAATGACATTAATTCACAAAGGTTTGTAATTTAGAACTAGAAAATGCCTCTTCTGAAGGAAGTAAACCAAAAAGTCAAACCGAACTCCTCAAAATACAGGGAAAATCACAGTGGCCCAAATTTAAAGTCAGAAAGTCAGAGTCAAATCCTTCCGTTCCTTGTTCAGGACAAATTTCCCACTTAAAAAGGCAGGAAAAGTTGGATTTTTTTTTCCCCCTGTCTTGTGTAGTCTGAAACATGGCCCACTTTCTGAAAGTATTGTGGGGTTTTAATCACAGGCTTGCAGGAACCTAAAACACTGGCAAATGTCTTTATATTGCAAATTTTCTTCCTCTGATATTGGCAGGTTATGGAGATTAACTTTTTCCCATATGCTTATGTCCATCATAACGTTAAGAAGCTTCATGTGGCCCACAGTATGCAGGACATTTGAAGCACATGGATTTTGTTAAACATCTTAAAGTGTGGGCCTGCACACAGATGAGGGCACCTGAATGCAACCCACAGGGTGAACTTCTGTTCTGTTTCAGTGAAGCACAACCTTTAAACACAAAGGAATCCAAGGGACTCTCAAAATGCAAAGTGCGGTGTTTCATGAATGTGGACATTTCTTTGCCTGAAATACATTTAGTTTTTCAAAACGACTTAATATTTTCCCCTCTTTTTACATAGCTGGAACAGTGAAGGAACAGAGGCAGGCAAACAGAAAAGGTAGCACACATGAGATAAACTAGACTCAAGTAAATATGTCAAAATACTAAAATGTGTAAGAAAAAATAGTAAACTATAACTACTCATCTACAGTATGGGAAAATAGTCCTTCCTCTGCCTCCAACTGCTGATTTTTCCAACACCTCCTTAACTCCTCCAAAACAACCCAACATCAGAACAGCCTTCAAAACTGTGGGAACAAACCATAAGTCCTCACAGCAAAGTCTTTAACAATTTAGAAATATTTCAAGCTAATTGAAGTTAATGGTAGTTGTGCCATTGTTTTAGCTGATAAAAGCTCAAGTCCCCTCTATAATTCTAACTAAAAGTATAGTATGTTCTGATAACGGACAAATTCATTTTTTGATTACAGCCAAAGAACATCCCCTTCCTCCAACGGTCCAGACAAATGAATCATAGAATATCCGGAGTTGGAAGGGATCCACAAGAATCACTGAGTCCAACTCCTGGCCCTATGCAGGATAACCCAGAGAGCATGTGTCGAGAACATTGTCCAAACACTTCTTGAACTCTGGCAGGCTTGGTGCCATGACCACTTCCCGGGGGAGCCTGTTCCAGTGCCCAATCACCCTCTGGGTGAAGAACCTTTTGCTAATGTCCAAGCTAGACCTCCACTGACACAGGGAGGCCTTGTCACTCAGGTCTTGTCACTGGTTACCGGAGAGAAAAGATCAGTGACAAATATTCATTTGAGTTACAACAGTAAGCCCTGTGTGATACTAAAATAATGACAGAGCACAACCAGTGGACACACTAGAACAGGAGAAGACAGTTCTCAGTCGGCCATCTGAACAAGAAGTCCTTAATTTGGAGAGCTCAGGGGCTCAGATATAGGGCTTATCCCTGGAAAACAGTCCTGAGCACATTCAATTCACCAGCACAGACCTGGCCTACCAGTACACAGTAACTCAAGTCCCAGTAATGCTCATCTCAAGTCTCCCGACAAAGATGAGGGAGATGCTATGCCACTGTTTCTATGTTGCAGGGGACAAAAAATAGGAAGCTTAGTAAATACAGACAAAACTCAGGTTAATCTAGTAACAGGGTGACAGTCTCAGACTTTACACATAATAGAATTTCCTTGAGAAATGGTGGATTGGTTGTAAGAAAAATAAGAGATGACTGCCAGGAGAAGTGCAGGACCACTGTTGGTATAGTATGTGCCTGACACACTATTCTCCAGGGAGCACAGAGCTTCACTAGAAACTATAAAAAATATGCTGAAGTGCGGTATGAAGTACATGAGTCCCTGTACTGTGTCTGGCTGGGATGCAGTTAACTTTCTTTATAGCAGCCTGCACAGTGCTGCGTTTCAGATTTGTGGCTAAAAAAGCATTGATAACACACCACTGTTTTAGCTACTGCTGAACAGTGCTTGCACAGCACCCGGGCCTTTTTTGTCCCTATGTTGTTCCCTCCCAGAGTTCTCTGGGGATGCACAAGAGATTTCGAGGGGACACAGCAAGAACAGATGGCCCCACCTGGTCAAAAGGATAGTCCATACCATATTATGTCCCTCTTAGCAATAAAACTGGGGTAGGGAGAGAATAGGGTGGGGAGTTTTTTCTTCCAAAGTGGAGTGCCCACCTTTGCATCACCTGTTCTTGTTTTCTGTTGCAATTTTTAACTTCCCTTTCTGTCACTTAATCAACTGACTTCATCTCAAGCAATCAGTTTGCTTGCTTTTGCTCTCCCCATATTCTCTCCCATCCTGGCTGGGGATTAAGCAATGTGGGTGCTTAGCAGCTGGCTGGGGTCAACCCACTACAGATACCCTCCAAAAAATATGTAGTTTTTGGGAGACTTTTATCCCTCTTCATTGCTACCTGTGTATTGCAGCATCTTTTGCAGAAGCTACTGACTAAAATAATATGATCAAAAAATCTGATGTAGAAAATCCCTCTGTCCTATTTGGCCAGATCAGCCCATTTTCATGCAGTTTTGGTCTCGCAATATTAAATCCTTGTGCAACGGAGATTTGAGGTGGAAAGCCTGCATAAATTTTACTGACACTGCATAGCAACTGGCTTGGTCTATCACAGCAAAACATACGCATACTTACGCATTTCGGCAAACAGCTGCCTTCTTTCTGCCATGGTATTTCCTCTTTTCCCACAATCTTCAATCATTCTGGAAGACAAAACCGTGTGAAAATGTTAAATATTATTCCCAGACTGAGCATATGTATATAAGCATCCAAAATCGATCCCAAAGAACCTTTGAGGTTGATTGGTGCTCCATGTGTACCCAATGCCTTTAGTCAGCCTCTCTGTGGTGTGGCTTGTGAAGAACCTGGTCCCAAAATTGTCCTCCATTCCCTAGATTCTGCTTTCAAGCATTTGTTCCCCCCCGCCCCTCTCTCCCAAAGGCAGTGTTCAGTTTTTTCTGCTTGATGTAACTAACTGGCTTATATAACACAAGCTCTGAAATTCATTTTACGTTTTCTTAAATAAGGAATCTTCAGTTTAAATTATGTAAGAGAAAAGAAATCATAAAAGATTTGGATATTATTTCATAGTCTAGAAAATTACTTTCTAGCCAATTCTGAGTGGAGGAGACAAAAAACCAAACAAACAACTACATCTCTACTCCACAACAAAATACCCTCTATTTACTCAAGCAAACGTACTCCAAATATTCATTCAAATTCAAGACAGTACATCTCTGATTAAACTACTTTCAGAAAAATCTCAGAAGTGAGAATATATTTTCCCTCAGTTTTCAGATATAAAAATATTCCAAATATTTTGAAGAGCACTGCTGTTGGATAGAACATAGAGAAAAGAGACAGCTTCCTTTACAGCCAGCTTTCAAACCTTAAAAGACTAAAGCCTTCAGAGTAAAGATAAACATCTATAGCAGCACTCAAAAAAATTAAACCAGTGTCAGCATCACCACTTCCTATGGGTAATTACTCTGGTGAACCAGTATCGTTTCCTGCCTGCCAAGTCTGGTTAGGGCTTCTGACCTGCATTTTTATCTACATCCTCATGTCAACTAGACTGTGTAAAATAACATCAGACTACCTGGATTATAAAGGAGATGCTCTGTAGAAGTCCGCAATAAAAAATACTGCACCATATCCCATAGCAAACCCCCCTATGTATTCAACAGGAAGGACAAAAGCAATGGATGCTGAAGACTACCATCACCAAAGAACTCAAGACAGAGAAACAGCTTCCTTTATTTCTCAAAGAAAGAAAGGCAATCACATAAGAGGTGTTTTGCTGTGTGGTTTTTTTTTTTCCCTTTCAAAATGCACTGTTCAAATGAAGTGCTGGTACATTATAATTGCCTTTTCCAAATAGCCTATTCAGTTCTCAGAATACTGATTAAGACCCTACTAAAGTGCTGTCTATGGNCCATTTCTCCTGCCGGTTTACCCTTAAACCAGCTCAGGTGGGTATTCTGTGATGTTAGCCACAGACCCACAAGGAAGGGCACAAAGGGTATGGCTGCAGCATCTGTGCGGGGATATTCAAGTTCACCCTTTTGCTCTCATCTGGCAGGAGTGATATGGATGTGTGTAGCATGGCATTAAGTCTGAACTAATATATCCTGCAGAGACAACAGCTCTCAGTATCATGCTTTACAGAAGTGATCTGGAGGTAGCTGGTGCCTTGCAAGCTTGGAGGCATCAGGGAAGACTCATACCTACCTCCAAAACAAGACATACCTCAAGATATGCCAGACCTAACCAGCATCCCAATTAGACAGCAAGAAGTAATCTATTTTTTCACGTGAATCAGCCTTAAATCTTTGCCCATAAAAAAATTAAAAGCAATATAATTTCACTAACTTCAGCTTGAGTTCCCTGCCTCTTTTCTGTTTCCAATGGAATTCAAAGTAGGTGACAAATCTGTCATGGTAAATGACCAGATCTCATAGGAAGGGTGGGTTAATAAAGCCTCTTGAAAATATATCATCTTTTACCAGGCAGGGCAGTTGAATGAATAATTCAGAGCAATTATAATTTTAGATTAACATTTATTGTTTGTAGAGTTGGTCATGGGCCATCATAATTTTCTCTGACTTGCCCTATATTCAGAATTATTCTACAAACAATTTGCAGCTCATTTTCAGACTATATACTACTCAAATTATTTGACTAAGACTGGGTTAATTTGATTTTGACAGAAGGATTACATGACTTTCTTTCAGTTTCTTGATAACAGTTTACACTTAAATCTTACAGATTTTTCTCCATTTAATAAGTTACTATTTTCATTCCATACCAATGTTCTCTAACATTTGTGAAACAATCATTGTTTCACAGTGATTGTTGCAAACTTAATAAAAAACTTTATCTAAAGCAACTTTATTCTTGTTTTCCTGATACTGCCACCTGGAGAAAAATATTCCTTAGCTATTGTTTTTAAATATCTACAGTGCATCCACTGGAATGTGGCTCATCTGTGACCTTATTCACCATGAAGAATGAATTTTCCCAGTCAAAATTCAATAAAAAATTATTTTTTAAATTATGCAAATTGTACTGCAAGTTCTCCACTTCCTTCAGAGAGCCCATTCCTAAAGTGTCCTTCCAGTGTAGTAAAAAAAAATCCTTAACTGGTTTTCTCTTTTTTGCAATTCATCTTCCCTTTACTTTCACTGTTTTTATCTGCTTTTAAAAAAAGGTTCCATGGATGTGATCATCATTTTTCAGAATGTCCTATTATCTTCTGAAATTGAATCACCCTTTTCACTGCTGGGGCTTATGAGGATTACTAGGCCTGACAAATAACTTCATATTTATAAACACACAATTCAGACTTCCTTGGAAAGGGAAGAAACTTTATATTTTTAAGATTTTTCTTGCACTAGATATTTTGCAGATTTTAAAATAGTCTTCATCGCAAATGACCATCCTAAAATGTTCTGCAATGGGGTAAATTCCATTGAGCTAATTAGAACATTAGGGGTGGCCGTATTTTCAGACAGATACCTTTTATCCCTCCTTCACACCTTTTCCTCATAGAATAAAAATGATAGATGAAGCTTATCAGTATTGTTACTTCTGAGTCATCATTGACAAAAATTCACTCCACTGTGTCTTCCAGGCTTTTCACATGCATTTTAAACTATAGAATGCACTATAGCCCAGGCTCAGCTAATGGTGTTGGTCATGGTGCTGGGCATCTCCCTTTCCAGCCTTGTTCCCTGTGATCCAGCCCACAGGTACAGCTCTGCTCTATAACTCAAGATTGCAGAGACTCACACTTTGAGCCAGGGATGCATCCAGCTCAGTCCCTGGGGCTGGCCCTGAGCATAATTGACTTCAAGTCATGTTCTAGTATTTCTCATTTTCTCATAGCACATGTCAAGTCACAGAAAAAAAGTACAATTTTTTCTACAAGGGAAAAGAGCAAATCACAAAGCAAACTTTAATGTGCTTTACAAAACAGAAGAAATTACCAGAGACATAATTTTGAAAAATATTAATATATACATTTCTCATAGTAGGGATTAGATTATATTTGTCCTCTATGGATCCTTTCCACTATCTTTTTCCCTTCACTTTTCTCCCCAGGAAATAGCTCCTCCACTGTAGGTAAGGAGAACACCTACTGTGCATCTAGTTAAAATTCTCGTCACGAGTTAATTAGTAAGGTACCAATTAGCATGGTATTAAGGTTTCAGTGTATTACAGACATTCCAGAGTAGAAATCATTCCAAGCATCAGGTTTCCAGCATCCAAAAAAGATACTGTGAATGTTTCATTTTTACCCACATTTCAACCTGAAAACTTCTATGACAATAATAGTGTTAAAGAGAAAAGAATAAATAAAGTAAGAATATAGTTTGATTGGAATTATTTTGACTGCAATTTCATTTTCATGCTTATCATGTATCAGAAGCATAGTTGGTCTATTTTTAATATACTTTTTTTGTTTATAAGATCTGGGAGAGAATATCATATAATACACATAAGGTGAGCACTAAAAAGCCTCATTTTTGTTTCCTTTGCTGTTGTGCTTGCTGGGATTATGAGTACTGTAATAATCCCTCTGTAAGTGTTCTTCTTGTTTTAGTACTTACAGGGTAAATACTGTATTTTATGTAATTCTTCTTTCAAATAGTGTATTTCCATTTCTTTGCAAGATAAAAGGAATGCCTGCTACAAATAAATCATTAGCTCAAAAAACCCAATCTGTCCTGATTTTGGCTGGGATAGAGTGAATTTTCTTCTTAGTAGTTGGTAGAGTGCTGTGTTTTGGATTTCGTATGAGAATCATATTGATAAAACACTGATTGTTTAGTTGATGGTAAGTAGTGCTTACACTAAGTCAAGGACTTTTTGTTTCCTGTGCCAGCGAGCAGGTGCACAAATGGCTGGAAGGCAGAACGGCCAGGACGGCTGACCCAAACTGGCCAAGGGGATGTCCCATACCATAGAGCATCATGCTCAGTATATAAACTGGAGGGAATTAGCCGGGAGGTGCTGATTGCTGTTTGGCGATGGGCTAGGCATTGGTCAGTGGGTGGTGAGCAGTTGTACCAGGCATCCCATTTATCTCATGTTGTATTCCTCTCTCTCTCTCTATTATTATTATGCTTTGTTCCAATTATTTATCTGTTCTTATCTCAATCCACAGGTTTCATTTTTTTTCCCCTGCTTTTTCCAACCACCGGGGTAGTGGTGGTGGAATAAGTGGAGTAAGTCTGGGACTTGGTTACCAGCTGGGATTAAACCACGACACTACCAAAAGAAGCAGTTGCCTGTATACCTGGAGAAGCTGCTCTCCTCTGGAAAGTTCCATACACTTCCCAGGAGACTGTCAAAAATTCCTGACCTGACATGCGCACACATGGTTTGATGGGTCTGAGAAGAGTCACTCCATTAACACTTCTACAAATCCTCATCCCTTTTCTCTGTGACAGATGAATTGCCGCAGGGAGGCAGGATTCATGCCAGTGAGGAAAACTGCCCACTGAAATTGATTAATTCTGGCATGAAAAATTTATCAAGTCCCATGCGATGGTTGTGACGCAGCCGTGCGTTTGACAAAAGAGGCTCCGAATCCTGGCCAGCGACACTTCTGACAGTCTTTCAGGCTGGATAAAAGTTGTTTATTCCACTGAAGCAGGTGTAGAGGAAAAAGAGAAACACTTGTCTCTGCGCCAGCCTTGTCCAGTTGAGCTCGCTGCGGCCCTGAAGCTCTTGGAGTGTTTCAGGACACAACTTCTAGACAGAGGTTTTGAACCACAAGACTGGTAAACCCAACAGTGAGTATATTGAAATACCACCATTTGTTAGAAAGTATCAGCCAGGATCAAGCATCCTTTATCGGAGCAGTCTGCAGTTCCCTAGTGAGGAAATCTTCAACCTCTGATACAGGCAGCTATTTTTTTTTCTTCCATGAAATGTCAAATGTTAGATATTCACTTTGGTATCTCTGGGAATTAAAAGCATCCAGATACAGAGAAATGTGCTGGCTTCTCAGTGGCTATTTTTTATGCTGTTGACAAATCTGATGCTATTTTCTATGCAGATGGTCAATATTTAAACCCAACTTTGGGCAGACAAGAGTATCATTTTTCAGCAGCACAGGCTTCTTGTCTGCCATTGCTTGGGACAGTTTAATCAAAATGCCCTCCACACATAACAAACTGCTATTTCTTTTCAGGATTTACCAGCATCAGAAATTTAGATTTATGAAAACGAAAGAGTGTGCTAGGATCTAGCTTACAGTGACTTTATGAGGAACTTAGGCAGCAGCTAGGACTGGAGTGCTGTTCATAAAGGATTTGTAGCAATGAGAGAGAAGACTTTATATAGACTTTTTTCTCTTCTTCCACATTCTCCAAATTTAGCCCTGTTAGGTAGATACTGCCCAGCTAACCAGAAGAATTTGACTGCTTATTGCAAAGTGAATTTGGACTGGAGAACAGAGAGTTAAGAAGGACAGTGAGTCTAGCTAAAACTGTATTTGTGAAGTCACCGATCTCAGCAATCCTTGTAGTTAATAATGAGAATCATGAAGGGCCATTTCAGAGCCCTCTTCCCCCTAATGGATTTATTGGTGCCCTATGAATGTCTTGTTCCACATGTTTTAATGAAGCAGATCCCTAATAGGTCTCTCTCAGCTTTACATTCCAGGACTAATCTTTGGCACTGTAATAAAACTCTTTCCTGAAGCTGGGTATAATTGCACTGCACTTACAACACATGCTTGTATTTTATCTAGATGAGCTTTTTACAGTGAAGAAGGAAAACAAAACCTGTTGCTAAGTTCATCTCCAACATAAGCTTCAGCAAGTTGGCCTCTATTTTTGTAATATTTCACAAATTTAATATTAAAAAACCCAAAAGTCTCTTAATTTACTCCTTTAGTGAAATCTGTCTTTTGTCTTTAAGGAGGAATTTTCCAACATATTTTTCATAAGCTCCCCTTTTGGTAACTTTGTATCCTTTGTATCCTTTTGAAACTGTCAGAAATACCTAATAAGGCACCTGCTGCAACTCATTTTCATAATGCACAGTCTTCAAGGAAGTTTGAATGCTACACAAATCTTATCTGTGAGGTCTAAAAAACATGTGTGAAGAGTTTCATCACTAAAAAAACCCCCAACCCAAGAGTCAAAAGAGACAAATTTAATATATAATACTGTACAGAATCAGCACTTCACCAGAGGATGCTATGACAAAAGAACCATCAGTCCTTTTCCATGTCCACTAGGCATTATCAAGTTTAGGAATCCAAAATGTTACTAACTAAGACAAAATATATATCAAAATCCTTATTCTTCTGCTTTTCATGGGTACTTGTACATTATAATTATCAGCTTCGCTTGCAACATGAGCAACTTCTCTAAGAGAATCATACTACTCCAGACATAAAAGATGTTTAAGAAAATGAGTACTCAAGGCTTAAAATATATATATGTGAAATTTTAAAAAGCTGTCTTACAGGTGTTGCTTAAATAAATTTTTGTGGCCATGCTCTTTTTGAGTCAGCCTTCCTGACACTATAAGAAAGTACTTTATTGGATGAAACATAGAAAGAAAACTCATGTTCAGTGCTTCAGATATGTTTTCATCCTTTCAGAGTGTAAAATTATCCAATAAAATAATTTTGGTCACCTCTAAAAAGCTTTTCTCCCATGCTTCATTGCCATCACTTCTGATAAAGAGTTCTGATAAACATTAGGGATTGAATCCAGTTAACTAGTAGAGATTTAAATATAGCTTTTCAAAGCTCTATTCAAATACAATTTTAAAAGTATATTTTGCCTAAGTTCTATTAAATATTTTAAAATAAATAAAGAAAATACTGATGTCATTTACATTCATGCACAATGTTTTAGAGCCTTAATTCAGCTGAGAGGTAGTTAGACATAACCTCCACTAATAGTAATTTCCTTTTTATACATTCAAAACACATTCCAGAAAAAAGAAAAAAAACCCCAGAACTCAGACAAAAAAGCTAACAATATACAATACCAAATCTGTTTGTCCGAAGCTTTAATACTTCTATGGAGTTTTGCCATGCCCTCATTTTGGAGCTGGATTTCACCCGAATGGCAATTTTTCCTTCAAAATACATTTTTTAAAAACTATTCTAAAACACAAGATCAATAAAGAACTGATGACCTCTGAACACCCAAATCTGCAATTCTACTTCTTTCATTTGGTCAGGCAAGGGGATAAAAAGTTCTAAGGACTTTCTCGCAGGAACCATTTAATTGATACTCTGATACTTTGTAGTGTGGTCTTTTCTCAGGTCTTTTTATTTACCATTGTAGAGGCAGAAAGGAGGTTGCAGGATTTCAAATATAATTAAGCTGCTGCTTAGTCAAAGGGATCTTTCAGTTCTTGTGCTCCCATAATTAAACCCAAATTCATTTTAGTAAGCTGTCAGTGATACAATTGTGTTAGGAAGCATTTCCTGAATTCTGCCAATTTTAATAATACAAGTTGTCAGTTTTTGTAAACACGGATTTGAGGATTATTTGCTGTAGGACAGTAGGTACTTTCATCTCCTTAGAATTATAAAAACAACTAAATAAACCAAATGGTAGCTGTGAGAGAAGATACATTCCTAGACAACTGAAATTATTGAGATCCTTTTCATGTACTGCGAAAATCTCACTAAAATGAAATACTGTGAGTACTCAAACAAACCAGTTAATAGAGCAGTGGTAGACTTCTGTCACCTTACCTGATGAAAAGTTTTGGCACCCAAACAATTAATGGAAGAGCCATTGATTCAGAGAAGTTGAAAATACCTTATCACATATGAAGAGTTTTTCATTTATTCAACTGACAATCAAGAAGAATGTAAGTTTTTTCATCTTTATGCCTGAAATAGACCCCTTTGGGTTTTTTTTCACTTTTCAATTTTCTGAAATTTTATAACAAATAGATTCATAGAAATAAAAAAGTATGAACTATATTTAAACAACACAGCTAAAAAAATATTTAAAAACTATTCCATGGAAATCCAAGACCCTCCAGATCTAATTGGTAGAAAGGTGGAAAATAAATTACAAATGAAAGAAGGATGAGGCGCTGATGAAATTGTTCACATATGCTCTTTCATAGCTAGCTGTTAATTTGTCTGCAAGTTCAGTAAGAGCAGGCAGTAGGACAGAAGAATGGCACTAGGATGGCAATTAACACATTCAGGAGCATATTTAGGTTAAGTATATACCTTCTGAGACAAAGAAAGCTGTGATTACTGAGTCTGTATGAATCTCACGCAAAGAGAAATCAGATCCTTAATGCAAGTAGGAGCAGCCTACAGGCTGTTCTAATTAATATCCGAAGAAAGCATTTTTAGCCATTAGGAGTTGTCAGGGAATAATGAGATTCCTCTATTTCACCTGGCCATATCGCTTCCATGAGTGGCCTGATGACTTGGGTAAGAGTGATACAACCTGATCATTTCAGTGGCTGCATTCAGCTGAAGATTCTTTTAAAGCAGATGTCAACTTCTCCCTCTCCAATTCTGTTTTCAAGTACCTCATTAAAGGACATACGTACACATACGTCTCTAATTTTGTGGTGGGAAAAGAAGTTCCACATGCATTATTAAAATGGTTTCACTAGGTAGCCTTAGCTATAATAATCCAGTCCACAAGATATTCAGCTAAGATACTAAGATACTAACTCTTCCAAAATCAGAATGATTAAAATAAGTTTCTGTACATTCTTGTTCCATAACTGCCTGCCTGCATATCCATGAATAACCACACAAGCAGTACAGTAGCAGAAACAGGACAGGGAAGCTAGCAGTACCATGTGATAATAGAAGAAATAGCAAAGAAAACAGCAATGAGATGTCTAAATTTGTAAACATTTAAGTGACAAGAAATGACAGATTAATACAATAATTTCTGAGACTTCTAATGGTGAATGCATAGGAAAGGCAAAGTCAGACGGGCTCCAGTTCAACAAAAGCTTTCTTTAATCTGTCCTTATTCTGCAAAGCCTTTACAAACACACTAAACTCAAAGCATATGCTTGAATTCCAATGTGCCAACCAAGTACTTAGCTGAAGAGGGATGGGCTGCTGAACCAAGCTCAAAGGTTTTTCTGTTTAGTCCTTAATAAATGTCTAACAAAGAAAAGGACAGCCTACAAACAGTGTATATAAAAGGGAATCTATTGGAAATGGCACTTCAAGGACGAGTCGGAATATATCCCAATACAAGATAAGCTTTAGTCATGTAACAGAGAACATACCTCTTCTGCATGTGATGTGGAAGTTTGCAGAGTACTGAGGCCATTTCGAAAGCAAAAGGAATTAAAGAATTTTAAAGAGAAGTGTGTTAAGAAATTAAATAATCTTTCTCCTTTTCATCCCTGTCTTCACTATTTGGATGTATATTGAGATGCTGTTCAGGACACTTATAAATTACAAAGAGAACTACACTTCACGCCAGTTCACACATCACTGGTTACTTCTAAAGTATCCCACCACAGAAGACTAGCATAACCTTTTCACTTACAAAACTGTCTTTGATGCAAATGTATTCTGTCTTTGCCTCCCAGCAAATTTATGCCTCCCGCTGCTGGAGTACTCTCTTCCACTATTACCATACCCTTTCACATTAGTCTAGCTAATTTATTTCAGTGATTAACAAGGTGCAGCTATCTATTAGGAGCAGAAGCTTTTGCAAAACTATCCATTTAATAAATAGTAAGTTAAGCATCTTATGCCCTCACTACATCAATATGCTAGACTTCAGGTTATGGAGGGCTGTAATAACTTAAAACAATTAATGAAAAAACTCACCCTTATTTCAACAGGTAAAGGATGATAGGAAACATAAGCAAATGCAAAGAAACAAACAACAAAAAAGGACAGCTTGATATGCACTATTGGCTAGTTTATTTTCTCAAATAAAAACCCTAATATACCAAATCACTCTTAACCTAATTAAAATCTGACATTATTTTATTAGGCAATGCCATTATTACAATAGCATACAGAAGAAAATGAAATACAATATAATTATGTAGCAAATAGTCTCATATACTAAGCCAGAACAGAAAGCTAATGCTTGAAATATTGAATGCAAAGGACTGCCTGGTGATATTTGTAAATGGACACAGCAGACATAGGTTGCTACAAACGATTCACTGATCTGTTTCTCTCCTCTCAGATATGCACATTACATCTAAGACTGGTTGGACCCTGCTAAATTCAGGTTACTATTGTATATTATATATATATATATATAATATATATATGTATATTATATATATGTACTATATTGTATATAAGAGGAACATTTTTAATAAAACAGTATTAATTATATTGCAAAAGAATATTTATGTTATAAAAATGCCTTCAATGCAGCATAAACATCTCAGCTGCTAGAAATATGCTTGTAAGCAGACTTTTTTCTGAAGAAATTTCAGTGTCCTGAATTTACTTTTCCCAGGGCAAGAAGGGAATGTGAAGAAAGCCATGGGAAGCACAGGAAAGCCCAGAAGAAGCACAGCTAAGCAGGCTGGCACCTATCTCTGCAAAGATTCCTGATGTGATTTGAAATCCCCAAATAGCTGTTAAAAGATTTTTCTTCATGTAAAATGAACTACATCTCTTCTTAGAAACACTCAGCTAAGGGTATTCAAGAGAGAAAACGTGCTCCTACACGAGCACTGCTCTAGGATGCACAGAATGCAGCAACTTTCATGTAAAAATGACTTTTGTATCATTACTATTAGGAAACAAGAGGTGACAAAACAGGCATGGCACAGAAAAACAGCACTTTGTATACACTTCTGTCTTGTTCCACCAAAGACTAAACATTCTCAAACTAATTTTTCAATACCTTCTTCCTTTGAAAAGATCTCATTTTCCTTCTAACACAGCACAGCGATTGTAGGAGAACCAACTCAAAAACCACTCCAATTTCAGAACTCCCAGCTGTGAAGGTGTCAGGTTCAAGATCCACCAACACTTACAGCTATTTCACAAAGACCAGTTCACTAAAAATCAACAGCCACCAACTATGTGAAAGCCTCACAGCTGGCAGAAGAAGAGGAAGGGTTGGTGAGTATGAAGCCACAGAGACATCCTACAGAAAAGCATGGGACATTAAGGCCTCCAGCAGCCTGCAAGACTATATATTCTGGGAGAGAGAATACCAATGCAAACTGTTACAAGCTAATTTCCATGTGAAATGTGTTGGTTCTAAACAGATAAAACCTTGTACGGATACTTCCAGTATGAAGCACTGATCAAACACCACCATGTACCACCAGCAGCCCAGTGGCTGCAGCCAGACAGAGTGGCAGGGGTATTTGTGGCTACTGCAGGGGCACTTCACTTAGGCCAAAAAAGCAAGAGTATTACATGAATCCTTGCAGAGAGCAGTAGACTCTCTACACTTGGATTTTGACAAGAAAAATGTGTTTGAATTCACCGTCACAGGTGACAATTTATCTGGTCAATTATGACCAGCAGGTAGCTCCAGATCAGCCCCCACTTCTGAGGCACATTTGCTGAGTCAGCAGCCACTGCTTTCAGAGTCTGCTTTTCAGACCAGCTTACTTCAGAGAAGAAGAGAAACTGGAACTGAGGAGAAATCCATGTTAGTTAGAACTGCCACACCACCGCATGGATAAAACCATGTCCAATGTGAACCCTGCTATAAATGGAGACAATTCTTAAGCTGGTCCAGAGGCATCTACATTGAAGTAATTTGAGTTGGTAATAAGCAGATTGGAGCTAAGCTGCTTAATGATATTTGCAAACAAGAGCAAGTACATTCACATCTCAGGTGTCATTTGCTTAATTCTAAGACCATGTCTAATATTCTTCTGAGTATTCTGGCAAGAAAGAGTGGTGTATTTTTGGTCTGCTTTATCAAATGTATCATATCAGAGTAGGAAGCAAGAAACTGTCTCCTTCTGTTTGGCTCTGGTTCAACTACACTCAACTATTACATTCTGGTTTAGGCACCAAGTTGTCTGGAAGCCATTGACTGAGTGGAAGAAGAGAGGCAGAGAGATGGGAAAATACTCAGAGGGTTGAGACTGGAGGGTCTAATTTCTGGGAAGAGAATAACATCAGACCTTTAGAGTTTTGTTAATGCTGATGAGCTCGCAATAAAACAGCTATCTGCTGTTCATATTGAGGAGAGAATGATAAGGTGTGATACACAGGGTTTAATTAGGAATAACAGGAATGATATTTAAATACAGAAAATATGTGATCTCAACAGGGGAACTCTGAAGTGAAAGATGTATGAGGCTTTAGACAGTCTCTCTCGAGATACAGTGAATGCCCTGCAGTCTGTGGCTTTTAAAACTATCCCAATAAATCTTTGAAACATACATTGCAGGACCAACACTATTTTCAATGAGGTGAAATGGAAACTCCAGACGTATTTCTGGACGAGACTTTAAATGGTATAAAAGGGCATGTAGTAGAGTTTTATTAGCAGAGGCTCATCTTACAGTCCTCAATTGTCTATTTGGTTTTTTTTCCTCTTACATTTCATAATTAAGTTTCTTAAACATCCTATTCTTCCACTGCTCTTTCTGCCGTCTTTATTACCTTTGTTTTGTCCCTTCTCTCCCAAACCATCCATTTGCATCTGCTGAATTCTGATTTCCCAGACTTCCCCTGTGTTAGATCATGGAGTTGTGATGTCCAACAGCAGACTGCTCAGTGACAGCTTAACCACTTTGCTTCTTGCGGTAGCCTCCAGTGTAAACACAGAGCAAAGGAAAGGAGTAAACCGTGCAGCTGCATTTCAGGCACTGGGCTCAGATCTCTCCCATATGTTAAACAGATGCCAAAGGCTGAAACATGAAAAAAGAGGGAAGAATTGCCCAACTTCCTTTTAACCTGTGAGGAAGATGACTATAACATGGCACCTTATACATCAGTGAAGTGCATTAAAGACGCAGGGTGACTGGGAACAGTGCTTGTGTTGTTAGAAAGCTGCCCGTCCACGAGAAAAGGGAGCTGATAAAGCCTTTTGGCACAAGTGCCTCCACAGGTGTTCTTCACCTTCTGCAAGTCCTGCTGGTGGGCAACATTTTTGGACTGGGCTAAGTTAACAGGTACTTAATTGATGCAGGAAGGCTGACAACAGGCACTGAAAATACTTCTCAAGAATTATCTGCACAACTGATGTTCAGCTCAAAAATTTCCATTTCCGAACCCCAGAGAGACAAAAGATCATTCTGTCTTCTCAATCCATTGCATATTGACACAGGTTATCAGTTATCTCAACTCAATTTCAGCTCTTCCAATACCTGCATTTCACTACAGATGCCCAGAGGCAAAAGGTACTTAGGAATTAGAGGTTCAAATTCATTTCCAGAGGCATTGAAACAGATTTAACAAAATCCATTGGGTAAATATTTAGCTGCAGGCTTGGTTTTAAGCAAGCCTATGGAAGTGTGGTTTTACAACACAAATGAGTGGAAAAGCGGACTTCAAAGGGTCAGAGAGGCTTTTTCCCCCTCCAGTTGCTTAAAATTTTATTTTTTAAATTTTATTTAGCGTTTTGCCACTCAATCCTATTTGTAAAGCAGCTAGAGAGCACAAACACCTTTGTCTGTAACAGACTTAAATTCTGTAGAATGTTGAAATACTTGGCAAAGGCCTTTTGGTAGAGTTTCTTGCATACACCTCATTATTCTGCAGCTGAGGAGAAGCACTGAAAGGATTTTCATTGGCAGTGTCCAGCATCAGGAGATTTGTTTGCATCAAGTGCCAGTCATTCCTCACTGTATCAGCAACAGGCTATTTAAGGTTGTACCCTCTAATGCACAACACCACAGAGATTTGGGTGAGGCAGGAGAACAGTGCAGGGTAGCCCTTCTGGAGGTAGCATTTGCAGTCAGTCATACCAGCAGGGCTTCCCAGGGCAGAGGCTACAAATGGTTCATGAGAAACCAGGGTGGAGCAGATCCTGCTCCACATAGCAGCAACCCTGGAAGTCTTTCAAACACGCAGCTTCTGATAGAGTCAATCAGCCTGCAAAGGTTTTAACACAGCAGTCGTGGAGCTATAAATAACCTACAGCATGAATAAGGTCAAAATAATGAGTGTGAAAAAAACCCACAACAGGATGGCTTCAAACTTTATTTTCATCTAAGAACTTGCATTAAGAAGAAAACCAGGATGAACTTTTGATAATCACATATGTACAAAAAATACTCAGGGTTCAGACACAAATACCTAAACTTCAGCAGATCATTTCGGAATGATCCGATGAAATTGTACTGACTGAAATATTGTCAGTCTCTTGAGGGGGAGATTAAAAATCATTAAAAAGCTTGTGAGTTTTGTAAGATTATATATTTATAAAACTATAAAAATATGTACACATAAAAATTATAACCTAATGCACTCAAAAAAGAAAGAGTTGGAGGATCAAAATCTTTAAGCCCCTGGAAGCTGCTGGTTCTGTCAGCAGTATTTCATGATACTAGCTGAATTCTTGAACACTGCCAAAAACTCAGACACTGGAACAGTTTTAGGTGACCTACTCTGAAAAGGAAGAATACTAAGCACAAAATCCAATGCTTCATATGCGAATGCTTTCTGAAATTCCAACAGAAAAACTAGGTACAAACATTTAAAAAAAAAAATCAGAACCTTATCAGACTTGAATAATGGATTTGCCAGGATCCAAATGACAATCACATATTCTCTGTCCTGACTGCTCAGTCCTTGGCATGGCAAAGGATTATAAAAACAACAAATACAGAACTCTCTCAAATGTTCTCATTCTCCTCAGGCGCACCAAGCAAACAGAAATCACATCTGCACACACATTTTGCTACATCAGGATAAAAATGTGTTTGTTTTATATTTATTTCCCTAGTATTGCAAACGCTGACTGCAAAACAAGTAACATCTGAAAGTGTAGGGGGTAGAAAATCTTTTTAAATTAAACTTTTGAAACTTCCCACAGGCAATAGCTACTTAGAATAATATTTTCTTCTATACCTCTATGCATGACAAAGATTTCTACACACATATTCTGTCCTTCCAAGTAAAATACAGCATCTGGACCAACTTTCTTCTGGTACAAAGGTGTTTTTTTACTTATTCTTGAAGTCATGGATCTTATGGCAACAGACACAAACTTCAGTATATCGCGCATCAATTTATGCTGGTATTTATAGGGAAAAAGTACAGATTTGGAAAGAAAGGGACCTTAGTGTATACCTTCCATCCTCTTTACAGGAGGACTTAAAAAATGAAAAATGTCTTCCCCCTCCAACCCGTAAATTGTTCCCTTGCATTCTAAGCAGATAATTGTGTGGGAAAGTAAATGATTGTTCTTTCAAAGAATGTCTTTAGGTTTCTTCAGAGCTGGGCCAAAGTTTTGCCTGAATGACAAAGAGCAGACAGAGAGCTTTGCATTTCAGGACTACTGGCCAGACTTACCATGAGTCCTGGAGCAAAATATTGTGGCAAATTTCTCCTGGCTGAAACAAATACTGTAAACTTTGTTTTGAAAACATGGCATCCTGCTACAACCCCTGCTTCTCCCTTGAGGGTGTCCACTGTAAAATGCAATAGTACTTGCTTCATTCCTTGCAGGCCCCCAGGTAATCTCTCTCAGCATCAGTACCTGGGACAAGACAGATGTGACATTGCTCCTCTGATTTCTGCCACACAGAGAAAGGGCAAAATTAACATCTCTCCACAGAAACAAACACTTCTAAAAGTCAGAAGCCGTTTACTCTGGCTATTGCTATCGCTTAGCTTGCTGTAGACTTACTCCCTTGAGCGGATATCCAACGCAAGCTGCTATAACAAGAAACTTTCACAGATGCAGCCTGCTCAACATCTTATGGAAAATGTCTTGTGCTGAACTCAAAAGTCTCAGTGAACATGTCTAAAATCTGTCCTCTTAACAGTGGGCATTGAAGCCTGCTGAAATCTACCTGGGGTTTCTTGCTGCAGCCCTGTCAAGTGAAATACCCTCTTGTTTGTGAGCAAAAGGCGCCAGTTGATGGTACCTAGCCATGCTTGGCCTGCACCAATTGATGCTTCTCTGCTGCTGGCAGGGCATCTTTCCTACAGGTCATGAACTTTTATGTGGCTCTTGTCCAGCACAGTACATTTAGAGAAAAAAAAAAGACAATAGAAAGGGTGCATATGTCCACATGTGAAAAAAAAAATCTTCTCTATAAATACAGAGTTTAATCTCAGTTCAGCTTAAATCAATGGAAAGGCTTTCAATTACTTCAATGACAATGAAGTCAGTTTTGCCAGGATTTGACCTATGTTTAATTTTAGCCATAATGGCTTGTGTTTCCAAAAGTAACCTGTGATTTAGAATACCACTATTTCTGGATATATTGTAAGATGTTCATTAGATGTCCACTTTCACAAAAGAATAGTTCTCATTCTGTTCTGAAAAATCAAGCTGGGAAATGAAAATAAATATCCCTTGAAAACAGAGTCTAGTCTGTATGTTTGTCTGTTTTGTAGTGTTGCAGTGTTAAAATTAGAATGCTGCAAGGTTAAATTGTAATGTGAACAGATTCACAATCAAGGGAGAGTCAAGACAACAGAACAGCAACATCAGAAATAACAACAGATAAGAGAGGAATGACAGCAATGTGGTGATCAACAGTCACTTCTCTTTAATCACCATACGGTTCTCAATGAAAAAGGTGGCATTTGTTGCAAACTACATGATCCTGTTCATTCCTAAGCGGCAGATGTGAAAGAGTCACTGATGCGAGATTTGTATGCCTCATTTTATCAGCTCATTTTTTCCACATCTTCATCCACTTTAGATAATTTTGGATTCAAAATTATATGCTCTTTTTACAAAGATAGGAAATTAACCTAATGACCTTGATGTAATAATTTCAGTCACTGATTTCAATGAAAGTAATCTATCCCTTAGCTGTTCAAAATTTTGATACAAAAAATATAACTAGCAAACAGTGAGTACAGAAAAAAGAGGATCAAAAGCACAGAGATTGCATGGGACACTCCCAGAAGAGAGGTTTAAAATATTGTCTCCTTTTATGCACTAACTCAAAGGAGGGAAAGGGAAATTCTTTTAAAATGTGGCCATAATCACCTAAAACTCTTCTTCCTGGCCTGCAGGTGTTTTCAAATATCAAGTTTTTATCTGACACAAAGGGAATTTAAAGGAACACGACTCTAATCAGCAGTACCTCACATGGTCCTGCCCTTTGTGAAGAGATGACTTACAGACCTGGTATTACTTCCCTAAAAGATCAGTTTCAGAACTGGAATGAGGCTCCAAACTTTTACTAGGCCCTTCCAACAGATACAATTAATTGCACAATATAAATGTCCTGACTTGACAGTTAAATCAAGATCAGAAACATCATCATGAAGACATGTTCTCTCATGTGGTAGCACTCAGTTTAAAATATACCACGTATTTTATTTGTTAGAAATTAAAATTGACATATAAAACTTTGGGTTTAAGGTCAAGGGTAGAACATTTCAGGTAAACAGGAAATCTAATAGTATTTTTAAAAACCTGGTAATAAATCATTGCAATGGTGTCCTTATGCTATTTACAGCTGTCTATTATCCTGGGTTTTGGTCAGAATTCAAAATACAATTGCATGAGCTTAGCAAAAGGGAGCAAAAGCACTTTCTGCTCCTTGTCTCACTATTTTCAGATCCACAGCACTTCTCTACATTGCCAAGTCACATCCCAAACCAAAGAAAATTTTCTGAACTAATACTAATTGCACTGGTAGACTGCTGAATAAACTTCTTATTTCCTAGGCTTTAGAAAGACAAATGGGAACGGAATAGTTTGGCTACATTTTGAATTGACTTTTTGGAAGGATTTCTTTGAACTTCACCCAAAACTTAAGGGCCTGGGATGTTCTGCTATTCAAAACATATTTCTGAACTTCAAGATCTATTTCTGCACCTATCTCATACATTCTCTACCTTACAAAAAAAGACTCTTACAATTTCAGTAGTTTTAAATCACATCTCTCTCTAAGCAGCTTGGTTAAATGTGCTGAGATGAGACCTTTGTTTAACCAAGAGAGAGCAGGCTGGAAAAAGAGACCTGCAAAGAACATGCTTCACTGTTAGCCATGCACATCCATATACGCTGAGTTACAATCTCTCCTGCAAGGGAGATCCCCCTCCTCGAGCTTTTGACTTAGAACTCTTATTTCAGTTGTAAGATTTAGTGTATATTATAACCCAGGCATTTAAAGAAAACAAAGGTGAATAATCTTGGAACTGTTATACTTACCCAAGCCTGCAACCACCCAGACCCAGTGCAAGTCTAAGCTGGCGATGCTCCAGCTCATGGGAATCTGCCTCACTGCTTTTCCCAAACCAGTATGCTCAATGGTTTGAAGGCACGAGGTTTCTTCTGCAGCCAGCTCTGTTTGCTTTAAAACCATTAGAAGGTCCCCTTGTGCCAGAATAATTACACCTAGGCTCTTAAAAATCAAAACCGGACTCAAAATGAATAATTATTTCATTCTGCTTTTAGTCTTTTAGGTTATTCATGTGATTTACGGATTTTTATATTACCAGCTTGGAGAAAAACCCCTCTTCTAATGCACAGCTTAAAAAACACTCCTTTGGCTTCTAATCATCGTTCAGGATTACTCCATTTTTCTGCATTTAATATATCACTGTAATAAAATCACTCTGAAAAGGAGACTCAGCATTGAGGTGCAGCAACAACATGAAAGAGAAGCCATGGCAGGAGCTGGTTTCATAACCTTACACATGGTGCAGCTGTAAGAAGAGGTTTCTTTTTTCAGAAGCAGGTAGTGCCCTGTCTCTGCTCACAATCCCCCATCATCATCTTCTGTCATTCACCCACAGATTTTCCTTTCCAAAGATCATTGTTAAGTGTTCAAGGTGCAGGAACCGCACTTGCTTCCCTTTTTCACATTATCTCAGCAGTCAGGGAAGTGATTTCCAAGTCTCCGGTACAAAAGCATGTAAGGGCCCTTCAAAAATAAATATGCCTTTTTAGGGTATACGTCAACTGTACCTCATTTGGTAGAGGTATGCCTTCCCACCTCAGGAAGACCGCTCTACAGACAAGAGCCCAGACCTGTTGCCATAGCCCATCCCCAGCACCTCCAAAGGTCACCTTCCAGATCAGAATGAAAAGCTAGTGATGCTGAGAGCTCAAAACTCATTTGGTGCCCCCATGGGGCACCTTGAGAAGCTGTGACCACCAGGCAGGCAAGCAGTGTACACAAGGTGATCACATGAACTAGAAGCAGGTGGATCAAGGTGCACACTTTGCTCACAGCCTCTTTTGAGAAAAGCTTCTCTTTAGGAGTGACAAGGGCTTCCTTAAGGGAAAGGTCTGCCAGAGGGAAAGCTCCTCAGTTTCAGTGCTTTTCACCTAACAGACACCAAGTAAGTGCTGGGCTCTGGCAATACATCATTTCAATCAGATATGTAGGGCACCAAATTTTTGGTAGGTTGTTTTTTATCAGGCACAAGGCAGCAACATGAAAGAGAGTGGGTGAAGACCAATTAATATCTCTGAATAACATCAGCAATTGGTCCTATGCAAAGCATAAACGTAATTGCAGCCACAATTCCGATAACAATCAACATTTATTGAGAGAGAATCAACAGGCAACTGGTGCTTCATGAACACAGGAAAAATTAGCCCCCAAAGATGAGACAAACAGAAGACAATGGAAACAATTAAAGGCAATAAAAAGAAGCACAGGTAATTAAGTGATGAGAAAAAGAGATTCCTCAAATACATGTTAAAACACAGGTTTGAAGAAAGAGCATCTGGCTTATAGGAAATGCGAATCTGCTCCAAAGAACAGCACAACAGAGGGAAAAAAGTGCACAAGGTAGGAAGGGGGAATAGGACAGATGGGAGAGAAGGCAGTGGTAATGCAAGACAAGGGAAGGCAGTAAGAATACAAGAGGAGAAGAAAAATACTAGGAATGTACACCCTGGAAGCTAAGGGTTACTTATCAAGTGCACTTCTTATTAAAGTGTTGGAAGTACTGGCTGACAAGAAGTGATCAAAATCAAACAGTAACTCCTTTACGTCGAGGCCAAAGGACTAGGCTTTGTTTCTCAAGTGACAGGAAGCAGCATGCTTAAGCTGCTCAGAACTGATGCAGTTAGTCACAGGGTAGGATAATGTTCTCTGGAAATTGCTATGGCCACACTTCTAGCAAAACAGGAGGCATATCTTGACCTTTGTATCCACCTCATTGCCCAAGAGAACCAACTGTCTCCTTTCCCGCTGCTAAGATGTAGAAACTCATGTATGGAGAAAAAAACTTGCCACAAACTGGTGGGCTTGGTATGATACTGCGATACTGTCCCATCCACGTGTATAAGTGAAGGGAAAAACCACCTGGTAAAATCTGAAGAGAAGTTTGAATGCCATAAAGTCAATAAGGTCTAACTGGATACCTGCTAAAGATTAATAACTACCTTCGTTTCAAGATCTCAGTGTTTCAGTGTATTCACTAAAGCCTGATGATGGAAATCCTCTCAGAAAACTAATACAGGGGATGAAGTAGAATTTAAAATAGCCCTTTTATTAGATAGTGGGGGGGGGAAAGATCTATTTCTGTTGCTATTTAGGGCCATGATACTTGAGTAGGAAATTGCACAGTATCATTTTTATTAAGCTTAGATATTTCTAAACATAAACTTCTTTAAAATAAACGAATTAAAGCACATTTTCCCTGTTTAAACATATTCCAAATAACATGTGTTACTCCTTATTTTGGAACATACTGCAGCACTTGCTCTGTCTGAAAATGCATTTGTGTTCATATAGATGTAGTCTGATTAATTTAATTTTGGTGTTACTATTGCTGTTGAATTTGCCCTCTAGATTGGGAATACAGTTTGACCATGCTGTTAAATTAGGCACCCTAGGAAAGCCAACTAACTGAAAGCTGGAATGAATCCCACTTTCCCTTTCCTGCCACCAGCAGATCCTGATCCCTCTCCAATCAGGGAAAGGAAAAAGCAGACAGATTTCTCTGACAAGTTACTCTTCCTCATGAGGATCTTGCTCATCAGTTTCAAAAAGTCCACAAAGAAGACAAGAGAATCACATATTCCATTATCTTCTGCCAGGCAGAAGACCTTAACAGCATTTCCTGCCCCAAGCATTTGTACAATGTGAGCTCTTCCTCTCAACACCTTTGAAGATTTCAGTGTGGTCATAAATCCTAAAGAATCATAAAAGAAACTGGTGACTGATAGGAAACCATAAAAAAATTGGCTTTTAGCTACAGAACATTCCTTGTTTTGGAAATACAGTCTCATAGACTATTGGGTTTAAGGGTTATTAGTGGATATTTAACTTTTGAACACAAGTACGCATTCACTTTAGAGTCTGTGGAAACAGATGCACAACTTTTTTTGTCTTGGTTCTGTAAATACTCAATTAAGCTAACAAACATTTAAACTGAAACAAATTAACAGTGCCAGTGAAATATTTCCTTTTCAATTAACCTTTTAATTTAAATGTTCATCTGCCTACTTTCAATATAATTTAAAGCTGGTTAAAACCCAAGAAATCTTCAATATAAGTGAAAGATAGCCTGACTGGAATGATAATAAATCCTTAGGTGAGATGTCAGGAGTGATTTTCCAAGCAAATTGACAATAAAGAATGCTGATGCCTTTATGAAGCCTAGGAGTTATGAAAAAAGAAAAAAAACCAAACCCAATGCTTTTTTTTTTCTTTGTTCTGCTAACTTAAGCAGATTTAAGTCAAGATATTCCAAGTTTTTCAGTATTAGCATTCCTCAGTGCACCCTCAGCTTCACTGTCATTGTCAAAAGGTGCTTGAAAGTCTAATCTGACTCTTTTCATTCTAAAAAGCACTCTACACAAAAATACCCCTATCTAAAGACAGCTAGCAGGGTTTTAGTCCTCACCTTATGACATAAATGTGTGAGAAGTAACATTTTTAATTACAGTTACAGTGGGTGGGTGGCACAGTGCCTCTCAGCCTCGCAAATCCAGCTGCTTTCAGTCCAGTGCTCGGCTGCAGCTCTCCGTGAGGCTGGAATGGTCAGCCTCAGAACTACTTAAGCATTGCAGAAGAACAGCACAGTTTGACACCATTCACAGACTACTAGTCCAGCAAAAGGAAGGGGACACTTGCGGTTGGTGCTTGCTTTACTCTCCTTGACCCGATGTGAAAGCCCTTCTTAGGTCACTTGTCTTTAATAAAAGAACTTATGACATTTCACCTTTTCTTCAGGCATTTTTCATTCTCAAAATCCTGAAAACCGAAGCAATTCAATAATTTGTGTCTAATGACATACAAAAGTCACTTTAAGTGTGTCTGTCTGTGCACCTGTGTGCATATGCACACACAAAAGCAAATCTATGAAGGTTAGGCTACATAGGACAGACAGGCAGGGAGGGAGGTGTCTAGTTGTAGATTAATTAATTAGTATAGCCTGAAGTTGACGGAGGAGATGGAAGAATCACAGAGAGGAGCTTTTCCTTAGCTCAGCAGCTGGATAGGAGCCACAGACTACCTCAGCACAGGTTTACAGGGGCACAAATCTGTCAAAAGAAGCTGTGCTCCCTATTTCCACTCAAAGACCTACCATCTCCGAGAGCCATCAGAGGCCCTGAGCTTCTGGTTAAAGAAGCTGATTTTCTTTTTCTTTCACAAGAAGTTAATCCCTCCTTGAAAGTAATCATCTGCACATATTCCTAAAGGCAGCTCTAAGTTTTAGGGTCTCTGCACTATGTGTCCGTCTCGCCCACTTCAAAAGAGCTTTTCTTTTGGCTGTACTTTACTGCTTCACCAGGAAAAGAGAATCTCTTCTCACGGTGTCACAGCATTTGGCTTTTTTTCCTTAAGAGATTGTACTACTTGAAACAGGAGGCTGAACAGACTCTTTTGCTCTGCAAAATAACAAAGAAGTTCTCCGTGGTTCATGGCTGCAGAAAAGAACATGTAACAAGCCAGAAAGCAGTGATCTCTAGCATCTCATGACTGCTCTGTAGCACAGACTCGTGATCTTTGAGCACTTGGAACTTGGCAATATTGAAGGCAAGTTCCTAAGAGGAAGAATTATAGGAAGTGTGACCACTGGCAATTGTGGCCAAGTGGCAGCTTCACATCTCTCCTTGAGGCACTAATATAAAGACTCCCTTCCTTGCTCAGTGACCACATCAGTCCTGGACCAGTCATGTTTCACAAGTTGCTGCACGTGTTTGACCTGTTTCAGCACATCCTTAAAGGATTAAATGAGTATTGAAGCTTGCTCTACAGACATCCAAGATAAACATCCTGATGCCACAAGCTCTGGTGCTCTAGGAAGAACTAAATCACCTTCTCCTGGCATGATTTCATAGCAAACTTTCTTCCAAAGAGAAGTTTTCTTTAATTTTCCACCTTGAATGCTGTAAGTGGCTGGACCTTTTGGAATTAACTGTTCCTGAGAGCACAGTTCCTGCATGTGAAGAAGACACTCTGGACTGCTGCCATTGCCCACACTTGATCTGAGATGTGGCCCTGGAGATGTTAGCCCTCCCTTTGGAAATGCTTTTGCTGATTTTGATTAAGCCAGATGAACATTTGGATGTGGAGCCCAAGCTCTTAGAGATTGCATCTGCTACTGTAATCATCCTTGTACATATTTATCCCTAGAAAAACATCTCAGCCATCTGACGGCTGAGAGAGGGACTGGCCTGCTCCTACCGGTGCACATATTCCTACATCCATTAGTCACTGCAAGTTTGTTCCATATTGGAATTTTGCCTGCATTACTATTTGCATACAAGGCACACACACATCATATCACATAGCCTCACAATTTTGTGTCTGTTTTGATTCTTCTAATCAAAATTACAGATTTCATTCTTCTTAGAGGCTGACACAGAGTTCAAAGAACTAATTTTTTTCTTTCCAGTGGAGTCATTTTGGTATTTCTGTTGTTTTCCACAAATCCAAATCTAGTCAAAAGATTATCATATCAATAAATTGTGTGATTTTAATCTGTAGGAGTGGGCAGATGAGATCTGTCTTGTAAATTTGTTGTTATTGTTAATGACTTACAGTTTTAATGCTGAATAAAATCTGAATTGCAAAATAGTGCAGTGAAATTATTCTGATAGCACAGCAGTGCATTTTTGCAGTCTTACATGACTTTCTCAGCTGGGTCATGTACAAGAGGCACTCATATATTGTAAAGAATTATTGTTTGTTTTACTGCACCTTTCATAGGTTTCAATTAGCAGCAGGTATTATTACATTGTGCCGTCTAGACATATACGACACCATCCCTTGTTTTGAAGGTTTTATAAAAGATTCAGGGGGATTACTGAGACAGTAGAAAGTAAGTGGAACAAAAATTCAAGGGGGAAGGTTCATATGTACTCACAGATCCTACAAATGAATAAAATGTGACACTTGAAAATACACTGTTCTTCACCAAATCATGACCAGGATTATCATCTTTAAGAACATTTGTAGAGTCTTATCCCAGAGAAAACATTCAATGGAATGGTATTTGGTGAAGGAAGCTACCTGTTACTGACAGCGCTCATATTCCTTCTCTTCACCAGGAACACTATTTTACATACCTGTATTTCCCTAATCTCTTGCCTTTTTGCTAGTCTAGCAAAGACAATTAGCTGGACGCTCTTTTCAGTATTGTTTTGTTTAATAATGAGGCCCCTAACTAAGACTCACTTCCTTTTCTCCCTTCCTTGTGACAAACTATCACAGATGTGATTCCAAAGACAAATAGAGAGGGAAGTACTTAGTAGAGGGTGCTCTGTTTTCTTTTACCTAAGTTCCTTTATTTTTTAATTCCCTAGATAAATTCACCCCTAATGCATCTCTGTGACGGCAAGTTAGTGTGTTAGTGATACTACGCTATGAATCACTTGCATACCCAGTGCCTCATGCTTTGGGCCACAATGGATGTGCTGTATTAGTGAAAATGCTCTTGGGTGTTTGCATTAGGTTCCTCACTCACCCAATCGAACCAGGTCCCTAAATCTATTACACAGATTAAGCTTCTTTGATTGCTTAAATAATTTGATCTGGACTTCCTTGCTCTGCTTGAAGCGGTGGAATCTGAGCTAAATCACTGTCCTACTTTGCATGAGTTTTCCCTTGTACAGCTAATCTTCCCGTTCACAGATTTCCACCCTTTCTGAATCCTCATTTTAAGTATCCCAACTTAACTTCTTGCAAACCTGTCTCCTTCTGGGATTGTTAACAGGCTGACTGTTTCTATGTTTCTTTATTTCACAAATTCTCCTCTGTAAGCTGATGGGCAAAGTGGCTGCTTCTTTCTTCAGCTCTGCTGAAGTCACCTCATTACTGCCATAGGAGCCTTACTTAAATCTGAGCTCTGACCACACAGTTCCTACAGTACTGCATAAAGCACACTTGCTCTGTGCTTGTGTGAAAGTTGCCTACCACTCAGACTTGATTCACTTACATCCTAACTCAGGTTGTCACTTCTTGCCACTAAGGTGAGTGAGGAGAAGGCCTGACCTTCACACCAGCCCTTAGTTTCTGCAGGAATGCTTCCAATCTGCCTGCAGTGGCAACGAGTGCTTTGAACGGCGGATCACCAGGTATATAAAAGTATCTGAAGAAAGAGAAAGCTCACCTGAAGCCTTTTCTTAGAGCAGTGGAGAATGAATGTATGTTTCAACACTTTTGCCATGCCCTATGTTAAAGTAGTGGGTCAGGCCACTTTGTCCTCTTATTTTTTTCTGTCTACCATGAAACACACTGGAGTCTTTCCAATGGGCTGGCTTTGCACACACATATATACCGTGTGTCATGTGCTTTCTGATAGAAACAGAGAGTGTCTTTAACCTCACCACTGTTCCTTAATCGTCATGAAAAGTGCTTGAATTTCTGCCTCTGATTCTCGTTATCTCTGTATGCACAATCATGTGTGGAGCAGAAGTTTGAGGCTCTTGACTACCTCTTATACTATCAGGAGAGAAAAGCAACTATTTGGTGAAATAAACAGAGGTCAGTGGTAAGGAAGAAATATGTTCTAAGCTGCAGATATTAGAAAGCATTCAAAATGTTGGAAACACCTCATAGAAGCAGGAAAAGTACTAAACCATTTAACTTGAATTTCAGGCAGGCTCTCTACCTTCTTCAGTAGCATTTTGGTCCCTCAGTTTTTCACTTTCCAAAGTACTACTGTCTTCCTCCACCTAATGGATCCTACTTAAAAGCCTGTCACATTTAACCTAGTGATGTGTAAAAGCAAAAAAAAAGGTGCATAGAGAACACGGGAGAGTAAATAGTTTTTTGAGTTTGATGTCTGAACAAACATATAAGTTCAATGCTGATATTAATTATTTCTATTTAGTTGTACGTGGATGAATGGTTAACAGGGTAAAAATCACAATATCCTGTGGCACTGTTTCCACTTTCATGTCTTTACAGGTGCACTGAAGTTTGGTTAACTGCGTTAACAACACTGCTAGACTTAAGTGGGCAGCATAAAATCTAAAGGAGTAAATGACATGCAAATTAATTTCCAAGAAGACTTAGGCACCCTGATGCAGCAGACTGGGAGGGAGAGAGGAAGAAATGTTAGTAAATGCTGAAGAGCAGATTGTTAAAAAGTACTGATATTAAAAATCACTAAATAGATATTGCCCTGGATTCTGACTGACAACAGAGATGTTCTGAACCACTATGCAGATAGTAACAAAACCAAAACTTGTTCAATATCTTGAAGTGAAGCTGAAACAACCACAAAACAACTACATAACATACACATTTTGCATTGATTTGAGGGTAAGCACCTCCTAATCTGTAAAGACTGGTCTCTCTGTGGTAGAAGTCTCTCCAAGAGTTTAAACCATTGTCAATGTATTCACATTGTCACATTAGTAAAGCAACTTTAAAAAAAAATACTTGGAAATAGTAAGGGAAAACTCTCTGGGAAGTTGTGCTGCCCCACTGAGAAGGGTAAGATTTCAGGTTAATTGATGCAGCTGTACCTTACCTGGTTCTGCAGTTTAGCTCCGCCACACGCCCCTACTTTTCGCTGTGCACAACATGTACTGGGAACTGGAGCATTTGACCTTCTCCAACTCCCTAGCAGAAATTCCAGTGGAACCTTTACCTTCAGCAAGGAGCTGTGTTCCTTTTCCCCCTCATGTTCTGTGCAGAGCAATCTAATACACCTCATCATGTGGTGTGTTGCTATAGCAGCAATGAATCCAGCTGCTGCAACACAAAAGACTGACAAAAAGTTGGGTTTTTTCCTGTCCACCCACCCGGTAAAAGTCAGGGTTGTTTTCCTGTGCAGAAAATCTAACCTAGATAGACTCATGCCACCTGTGAGAGCTAAGTTATGGCAAAGTCTAAAAAGGAATACACAATTGAACTATAAGTTTTGCTTCGGGGGACAACTTTATTTATTTTTAAGAGAACAAATAAGTCAACAGTTACCCCTTGAACAGCTGATCATTAGTTTTCTGCTCCTGACATTCACTGGTTTCAAAACTTAGGTCTCTACCTCCATAGGCATTGCAATCACACGATGATGCTTAGCAGTCAGAAAAGTAACAGTACAGCTGCAGAGCCAGTACAGGTGACAAACACCAGATTTACACCTTCAAAACCAAAACAGCCATGCTCTTCCATCCTTGTGGTCTGGAAAAAAATTTTTTACAAAGTTGTTTGATTGTGGAACAGAATTGCATTTATCTGGAAAATGCTAAATAATCATTATTAACACTGCCCTACTGGATTAAGCATATGGACTAACTATAGCAAAACTCTTTTGAGTTAAATATTGATACTCTACAGCTTCAAATGAATTCTTGTACTGCTGAGACATCTTAGCAATACCGAAGTTTGCCCTGGAAAGTGTACTAGAATACCTGAATTACCACTTCTGAAGTCCCAGTCTCACAACTGCAGCTTTGACAACAAATTCTTCCTGCAAAGCATGGCCATCTTCTTCCTCCAGCAGTTTCAGCACAGAAAAGGACAGAACATGCAATATGTAACCAAGCCTTTCAGCTGTAGGAAGCTTCTTCAAGAGCAGGGACTAAACTGGCAGCAACCTAATACCTGCTATGCAAACTGTGCCAGGCTTTTCTGAAGTGGTTCTAACAAGGTTTTCTCAGGAACCTGCCTTCCCCAAAACATGCCAGGCATTTGAATTGGAGTAACTGCTTTTCATTTCAGAGTATGTTCCAGGTGTGAAAGATACTATTGCTCCAGTCCTGCAACTGCATCAAGAAATGAACTTTTCTATTCAGTTCTCCATTTGTCTGAATTCTGAATGTAATGGAAGATGTAGAAAAAACAGCTACTGCTATCACGGACCTCAACTGGACTCACCCTGTTAGAGAGTCCAAAGTAAAAATAAAACTAAACCCCTAATTACTAATTCGTTCTCTCTGACTGTTTTATGAGTCAAATTCTATTCAGGTTAATCCATAATATTTTTACCTTATTTTCATACAGGATCTCTCAAAGCTGCTTGTGGAATCTTCATCTTACTGCACCTGTCAGCAAAAGCTGGCTTTGGAGTTCACAGATCTCCAGTTTTGTAGATGTTCAAAGCTGCAGCTGTTCTAAGAGACTTCTGAAGATGGAAAACAGCAATGCTCCTGAAAGAGTCACCTTACTTTGCCTTGAAATAGGTACTTATTTATTTATTCACTTTTAAATTCTGCCTGGCATTCTGGATACAGGGACAAAACACACAGCGCAAGAGGATTCTCCTCAGAACAATTACTCAGTGGCTATTCTGTTAATTGTTAATATACAGTGAATTTTCTTCCCCAAATACTGTCAGGAGAATAGATAGGCCATAAAGCACATCTTCAAGATCTAAAATGTGACTGAGTTTCAGTTGCTACACAGTCGCTGGCAAACTGTAGTAAGTACTTTACACATAAACAATTCCAAAAAAACCCAAAAGCTGGAAGGTAAGCAAACCTCCCATGCACATCTCTTAGTATTACTGTCTGTCTTGTATACAGTCAATGACTTCACTCTAATTGCACACAGAGTAAACAAGTGAAAAGGAAAACCTATTAAGGGAGTCTAATGGACTATTAAACGACATCACCTGTTATAAAAGAAATGAACACAGGCTATTGAAGAGTAATATCCCTCAGTTTGAAATAACAAATGATCCTGGTCAGGCAACTGAAGCTGCAGGCTGGAGCCCCAGCAGAATCCCCCCCACTTTCTGACCAGAGGGCTTCCCACTCAACAGGACTTGCATACAGCACCTGCTCACTGTTTATAGAAGGGTCGACAACACACAGATTAACAGAGCCATAAATTTCAATAATTCATGTCTGCTCTGATGTCCCAAGGCTGAAAGCAGCCTCCTGTGTCACTCATGATTTCACGCTTTCACAGCCTTTCTCTGTCCTGCTGTGCTCCCCCTGAGACCCAGTTCTCCTTCACTCCTACAGATTTGTAGTGAACTTCAGGGGACCTGCAGGAAACACCAGACCGTTTTAGAAATTGTGCTTCTCAGTAATGGGGGACAGCCCTGAACTCTTGAGGTTTGTTTTTTTTTTAACACAGGCAGGCACCTGGAATGTGCTGCTAAGGAAGGTGGAAACCATCTTGCAGGTGGCAGTTACTTTTGTACGGAAAGGGTTGGGCACAGCTTGAAGCATCATTGCCTGCTTACTGTCCTGGAACAGAGTCAGTTAATACACTACCTGGGAAATGCAACAGGAGAATGAGCCAATGTCAAATGTACAAAGGAAGGTTACTCTGCCTTTCTTTAAACACCTGTTGGCCAAGGGCTGCCTGACAGACAGCACGACGCACATTTGCACTTGCAAGACAAATGGCTATTTTCCCATAAAAATGTTTTCTCATCAGAAATGCTACTGAGACTTCTAGAGGGCTCTCTTCCTACTGCCATAGGATAACTGATCCTCCCACACAATACCCAAGTCCTGTGAAATAAAGGTAAAGCCTGGCTCCTATGAGTGATGACTCCCTCTGGAGAAACTCAGATTGCAACAGCCACCAAGACTTGATTCTTCCCTTAAAATGCAGTGTATGCACAAGGAATGGAGTAGCAGCACTGCTCTGGCACTTCCAAAGCCAAGCAGGAGCCAGCAGAGGAATCACATCTTGCCACCCCCACTTGCCTGACAAACAGCGTTACTTTTTTCACTCTGCCTTCACAGCCTCCCTTCCCCAGCGCTGGGCAGCTGCTTGGGTTGACTGGTGGAAAAGGCCTCCCTAGTGCTGCCCAAATGGCCAAAGGTTGGGCTGCAGAACCCAGGAGATTGCAAGATATTAAAAGCAAACACTTGTGGTTGGGTCTGTTTGCTGTCAGGTTTCTGAGCCACAGTAGATGAGAGTTTCAGGCTTTCCTTTATATAGAGGCCAGCACGCACTCTTTTTTCCTCATTTAATTGCTTTTGCAAGGCGCCAGGACTATTAAGTCCCATTGATCCAAGCTACATCCTGGCTGAGCCAGCCTCTGTGTCTCAGCAGAGCTGCTGGGTATGGCACAGGGTAACAAAACTGGCTCCTGAGGGGGTCAACAAGATGCTCTGCCAGCTCCAGCTCCCAGCCTGCCATGCTGGACCCAAGCATGTCTTCATGCAGCTGTTTGGACTTCACCACCAGATGCTCCTCAGGGATCTGAGTTCTGCAAGCCCCAACAGCATGGCTTTGTAGAGTCTGTGAGTCCCATGCAAGCCACTGCACAGGATGGCAGAGACAGCCAGAGGGCATGGCTGCGGTGCACCAGCGCTAACAAGCCCATCTGGGTTCAAGCTGACTCAGATGCCCTTATCAAATTAATAACGCTTCAGGCTGGAGCAGTGGAAATACAATGCAGAATCATCTCTGCAGCCGAGCTGCTTTACGACACTGCACATATTTTGTTCCAGCACTGCCAGGGAGGTGGCGTGCAGAGACAGGAGAGCAGTCATGGTTTGGCACTGGGGAGACGTTGCACTGAGGCAGGCAGGCAGAGTTTGTGTTACTAAACTGCGCCCTTATCTTGCAATAGCCAAAAAAACCCGTTGTGACAACTGAAATCATTACAGATCCTCCTTCTCCCTATTCTCTCCTCCCTGAGGATCCAAGTATCTGGTGACTGGCAGTGCATGCCACTGGAAGCCAAAAAACAACTCAAGCCCTATGGTGCAAGAACATGCAGTGTCCTGAAAAATTACTGAGATTACTTTATGAGTGGGATTTTTTGCTCAGTGTGTGTCTCTAGTTGCGATTAAACTCTGAATGCAAACTAAAGCACTTTAACCAAAATAGGTCAGAATGAACGAAAACTCTTCAACGACCGAGCTTGGCCTCACTTTTCACCTACCAGCAGTGGACCCATGGGGTGGCTGGGAAGACAGGTGTGCCACCCAGGTATGCTGTCACACCAAGCCAGATGAGGAACCATACCTTGGGCAGACAGCAAGTACAGTGACCCTGCCTGCACATACCTCCATGGATGCCTGCCTGTAGCTGGCTCCTACAGGCTTGCTGAGTGACTGGGAAAATCCAGATATATGGGCAGGGGAAGAGAAAAAGAGAGAGGAAAAAAGAAAGCAAGCAAGGAAGTTATACCTAATTTCAAGCCTCTTTTCCATCGTTCTTACCTCTTTCCCAAGGTGAACATACTCACTGTGAATAGCCTAGGAACTGGAAGGTTTGACCTATGTTCTCCACGCTGCTAGAAGCATTCGTTCCAACACAGGACTGGTCTGTGCGATCCCCTTGTTAACTACAGGTAAGCCACTCAGAATTTTTGTTCACTATTCTGAATCGTTTCTTTAGTTCTCCTTCTTAAGAACCAGCCACCATAAAGCATTTTCAAATATTTGCCATCCATGTAAAGACTTTGTCAGGTCTGGCTTTGCATTTTCTCTCTTTCTCTCTCATGCTTGACATGTTCCTCACCTTGTCCTGCTGCCCTTCTATAGAACAGTTACTATGGCACTTAGTACAAGGCCAATGATGCCATAGGAGGCAGCACCGTAACACTGGGGAGAACAAATGTTTGAAGACTGGACTACAACTCTATAGCAGAGTGACAGCTCAAGCACTTCTAAAACAACACAGCAAACATGCAAACATAAGGGGCCAGGGAGCAGTTTGATGAAATGGCCTTTTACTAATGGTTCTCAAAAGGACACATTTAAAAAAACATCCATAAATAAATTAGCAATTAGGTTCCCTACCACTACAGTCGCTTCTACACTCCTGCAAAGACAGTTTTATTTGAAACACATTTCTTCATTTATATTTTAACACATTTCCACAAAGGCAAAAGTTCAAACTACCTCAAAAACCATCTGGGCTAAATCAGCCCAACCATCCGCCTCTTGCCGTTCCCACAAAAGCAATGGGGCTGCTGCCAGACCCTCCTGCTCTCTCACTCCCTGCCACTGCCCACCCATCAGCCCCTCAGTCCCACCTCCCAAACAGCTTAGATGTGAGGTGTGTGCATGTGCTGGGGCACACATGTTGTAAAGGGCATGCAGTCATGATCTCATGTAGATGCCTTTTTTTCTCACACTGGACCAGCAATTTTAAGAGTGCAAGGTTACTTTCAGCAGCTCAATGATAAATCACCTTTAAGACATAAACAGACATAAGCAGTGGACTAGGTGAAGACAGCAGTCTGTCTGAATTTGCATATATTCTATTTTAAGCATCTAACATGAATGACCTGAATTGCCTGCGTAGAGACACCTGCCTCTCTACAATGAAGTTACTGGGAATTGCTGCTCTTAATGCTGTCCTCTGAATTGCATCCAAGTTGGATGCTTAAAGCAGATGGTATCAGTACATCTCCTAAGGTTTCACTCTAAGTAGACAAACCCTAACCTCTTTTAAAATCAGTTACAGGAGTGTAGACCTAAAATCCAGGCAATCCACGGGCTGGAGGGACCCTCTGCAGAATCCCCTTATGCCAGACTGGTCCAAATAGCTGATGAGAGAACAGCGATGAGGGCTTCTGGCCAAAAGCTCTAGGTCACTTCTTCCATTTATTTGCTTTTACTTCAGCTAACCAACGTAAACTAAAGAAGGTCAACCCAGTACAGAAAAACAAACCTCATGGGCAAAATGGAGGCCAGCCAAGGAGGAGGGTGGAAGTCATGAAATGGCACCCTGCCCTCTGAGTCGGTGTTGGTGCCAGGGGTGGATGGTGTGGCAGTGAATGTTCTCAGAACCAAGGCTGTTAGACAAGAAGCTGAACAATATTTCTGATCACCTATGATTATGGATCATGCAAGTTTTCCCTATAATATTCTGCCCTGCAGTACTGGCCAGATTACGCTATCAATAGATAATTCTGTTTGCTACAGTTTCCTCAGCAGTTTCAGTCAGACACAGCAGTCTTCCTTGCTTTCTTGACCCTAGATCCAGTTTCCTCTGATAGGAACGGGTATTAAGGCTCCTGCAAATACAAAGCTTTATACGATCTCCCAGAATGTTTAATCCCTGCAATTACTAGGAATATATTTACATACTGCCGTTATCAAATTTTGCGTGGCTTTTTTGGCTACATTTGTCACAAAATATAAAAATTCTGCCTTATAAGAGATCTAAGGATTTCCTTTCCTCAGCTTAGCATAAACTATACATGGTGATGTTTGCCTCTGTAGATATGTGGTAGGAATCCCGTTAGCATTTATGTATGCCTCCCTAGATACTTATTCCATGCTTTAATTAACTCTAGGATTTGAGTGTTTCATGAGAAAATTATCAAGTAGGGCCACTGTACTGTGATTTAACCACTCAGCCAGAGGGAGACAAGGATATTTTATTTTCAAAATGACAAAGGATATGCCAACAACCTTTCAGCTATGGTAGTTCACTGGCAGTCATGGCACCATGATAAAACCAAAGTCTCTGAAGATAGCACTGTGACATTAGTAGTTGAAAAGCTAAAATTGATATGCATGTCCAGTCTGTTTTGTTGCACACAGTTTAAGGATATCAAGGGAAGTTTGCCATATATATCTGACAGAGCGCTTTTATAACCAGAACCTGGCATTTTATAATCACAGCTTGGCACATACTACAAGGGAAACTGATGCGCAGAGCTCATCCGTTATTTGAGATAATCATTAAGCTGACACAAATTCTAGAACAGCTAAGCATCTCTATTTGAGAACAAATCTGTAGTCTGGCAGGTAGAGTGGGACTGGGGCAAAGAGACCACCAGCTAGGTGAGATCCCCAGACCACCCCTGATCTCTCCCTAATTCTCTTCCTACCAATTATGAGGTGGAGCAGCTCCATCGCCCCTCCCAGGCCCTGGTGACAGAAGCAGCAGTGGTACCACCCTCCATGGAGTCAGGACAAAGCAGGGAGGAGCACCCATCTCTGTGGGATTCCTGCAGCTAACCTGGGCTGTAAGCCCCAGCAGCCAGTTGACAGTGTGCTTAGGTGGCGTTTAGGCTACCTGAAACACCACTGAATAGATAATGCACACTTCACCGTCTGGAGCTTTCCTCCTCAATCACAAATCCCAGAAACCATATTTAAAAGAAAAAGAAATTCACACAATTTTTTTTCTATTTGCTACTGGGACCTGACTGCCTGAGGCTGAACCTGCCTACAGGTCAGGGCTGCAGGTTTCCAGAAGACAGGGGAAAGAACCAGATAAGTGGTTCAGCTGATAGGTAAACACTGTCCAAACTCCACGGCAACAAGAACAAATTCCTACCTATCTGCTTTAATACATGTCCTCCCAAGCTTTCTGCCATGTTACCCTGCTGCCAGGCAGCATGTATATTCTGCTATGGGGCTGCAACAGCATGCATCCCTGAATGCTACGGGAGTTATTTTGCCCTCAAGCAACAGAAATCTGCATGGGATTTTGTTTGGCAAGGCTTTTCACTATGAAGAACCACAGTATTTACAAGAACACTTCTTAAAAGATACAATGAACTTTTTTTTAAAAATTACTTCTCCAACTTTCAAGTATGCTATTATTATGCAATATGTAAAATGACTTCAAATAAAACAATTCTATAAATAAATATATTCTTTTCTGTGGTTTGATTTGTGGTTTAAACGTCACTTTGTACTTCTGTTCGTGCAGCTTTTTAATAAAAAAGCAGAAGAGTGAAAGTAGTAATAGAATAACACAGAAAAGAGATTAAGGGAAATGCATTAAGTTAAACTATTTTTAACTCTTACTTTAATATTTGATTACACTTCATGGCCAATTTACATTTTTGAAGTAAGGAAAAAAGTAAGATTTTGCTGCAATTTTACATATTGCTTTATTATTTTACCCCAAATGTTTTTACTTACAATGCTTTGCCAATAGCCACCTTTGTCCTTTTTAGCAACTTGCCTAAATAAGTTTGGAAGATTAGCAGGAAGCAGCAATGTGTCCAAGACACTTCCATCTCCTCACTGCTCTTGCTGAGCCAACTGTTTCCTTGTATGTTTCCGCTAACACAGGGAGAAGAGCCCCAGCATTGTGGAGAGGATCCAAGCCCACATTCAGTCATGAACTTACACAGATTGAACTTTGCCTTACCTGGTCCACCACGTTACTGTCTGTGCTGGCTCAAGGCAGTCTCCACCTGCATGAACCAAGCACAGGAAAGACTATGTGCAAAAGCCTAAATTTCCTACCATTTAATCTATCCTATTTTGCAGAGTACATCTTCATCACCTGGTTGACTTCAAGCAGGCAAATCAGATGTAAACCCCCTCTTTAAAGGCCCTGCATCACAACTAACAAAGCCAGTACCTCTGAACAGACTCACTGCCGGAGGTCACTATGCTCCCATGCAGGGGGGAGCCAAAGATGGTGGTGTCAAACACAAGTGAGGCTCATAGAGCTACCAAAACTTAGCTGGTTCCTGTGCCCTTGCTCTGACGTGTGGAAAAAACTGCTTTTGAATCCAATGAGTCCAAATAAGCACATTTGTAAGCCTTTAGAGTCCTGGAAACCAATAAATCTCGCATTGACAGAGATGCAACTATTTTAAATAAAAATAACTCTTGATTTGCATTTATGGGCCTATTTGCATTTTTTTAATTCATGCACTGGGATGTAGTGGTTTCTCTCTCCCTAAATCTCTTTGAAAGCATGTTAATGTGTCTTCTTTTTAATTTAGCAAAACCAAAACTGGACAGATTCAGGAAATATATTACTACTCCGAAAGAAGTGACGTGAGCTAAATAGGGCACTATCAGCAACAATTACAATAATGTGTAAATATAACTGCATCTATCTGTTATTAGCATGAAAGGTAAGTATGAGGAACAGCACTGTGATGAATGTAAAAGCCTTTCTAGAGAAATCTTTAAGGAAAATCTGATTATAAACAGCGGGTAAACCACAATGCTGGTTTTTACATGACTTTAACCAAAGTAAGCCTGACTCTTCTGTTGGGAGTACGCCGAAGTACATGGTTATATAGGGAACAAAAGGAAAGATGGAAGAAGACAGAATGACACACATGATCTGAAATTGTCAACTGTTGTAAACTTACAATCATTTCAGTGAATTCTGTCACTGTGCGGTATATGAAACACTGTCCAGTGTTCAATTGAGGGCACTGCAATGGCACATCTCACTGCCTTCATCTGTCCATACAAATAATTACTACACATGACAATGTCCAAAAAGCTCCAAGTGTAAGTTAGGACCTCGTTCATAATATCCACACCTATTTTCCTTGTTTACATGTAAAATGTTCCACAGGAAATGGAAATGCATCCTGGCTGCAATTAGACAGGTTGGATGCCTCATCGACTCAGATGGTTGAACAGGGTTCCAGCCTCAGTTGCAACCAGTATGTTGCAATCTTCAGACATGAAGCCTGAAACAGACTCCAGAATTATAGTAACAACTCTATTCCAAAATCTAAACTGGGCGAGTGCTTTCACAAGTATCTCTTCAAGCCATATGTGGTGGGCTTAGCTGGAAGACCTGTTCCTGTATTCACCTCTTTTTCCCTGTACACGGTTCTACAGGGGAGGGAGCACTCAGTGTTTGAAAATTTATGAACTGCCACATATTGTAGCAATAATCAGGCCCATACTTTTCCCTGAAAAGAAAAAAATTAATTTCTGGCTTAAGTTATGGATAAGGTTCAAAACATAAGTGGCTAATCCCCCTTGCCCTTTCCTCTGATCCCTTGACCAAGCTAAAACTCAGAATTCAAATGGAAGAATGAACCCCAAGCCTTCAAATTTTGGGCTGAAAAGCATATACACGACTTCCAACCATAGCATAACAGATGAAACAGGACAAAAATTGTAAAATACGGAGGGGTTTGATTGCGTAGGAAAATCAGCACAGACATCTGGGAAGCCAGATCTCCCAGTGCTGTGACACATTTCACCTATAGCTGTCCTAAAACTTATCACTATATGCTACTACCTTCTTTCACTGTGGGTCAGTTGTCTGGTCAATGAGCTGTATCTAATCATGTCTCACTTCATCATTAAATTTCCCACTCCAGTTCTAGTAAAAGATGCATGCCAGTGTGAATGCACTACCAGACCCCATTAAATTTTTCCTCTTCTGCCTCTGCTTCAAGAAATCATCTTCTATTTCATGTGTACCGTGCACATGTCAAGATAGGCTAGGACCCCAGTACTCCCTTCCTCACATGTGAGACACTGAGATTTCCTGACTGTGGGAGGGAGTTTGAGGGCATGCTGACCTATTCCCTTCCAAATCCAGCCCTGTATGAAGACAGAGGAGCTTCTAGTCCCCAGGCTAGCGCTGTGGAAGCCAGTACCTTGACTCCTGTTTTCCTGGTACACAGATGTATAAGGCATAGTGGCATTTTGCATTGCATCCTCCCCATGCTCATTCCTAATCTTGCCTTTCTTCCAGGTGTAACTCAACTCTCTGCTACTATTCACCTGCAATGGAAGCTCTAAAATGCCCCTAAAAGACCCTATAAATCCTGTATTTATCCTGAGCTTTGTGAAATACATTTCTCATTAGACAACTTTGAACAATTTAAAAGCTGTGCCTCTCCTCATCCCACTGTGGAACTTCAGCTCATTCTTCTTCCTAAAGCATCTCTTCAGCAATTTTGAACAAAAAACCTGGATGTTTGTATAAGGGGGAGAGGACTTTCATAATACACAAGAATCCTGTTGCATTTTGACCTGCAGGCAGAAAGTATGGAACCTTTCAGGTGACTCACAGCTGCCCATTTTCAGGGATGATTCTCCACATCAAGCACTGCAGTAAAAAACCCTCTATGATCTGAAGAGTTAAGTGCACTCTGGCCCAAGAAATGGAGGTGACTACTCTTTCAGGATTCAAGCACATAGAAATGACTGATGAATGACACTGTGGACCTCCAAATTAAGCACTCGTGTAAATATAGATAAGCTTGACATTAACCTTATCTACCTTTACAGATAATATTAATATATCTACAGATAAATGCTGGGGGAAGATAGCTAGGAATTTGTATGAGAAACAATCAAGTTGAATACAGCTGCAGCTGATTGAGCCAGTTTTAATTTAACTAGTACCAAGCCAGTCAGCACTTGGGAGTAAGAATATAAATAAGGTGTTTGCATGTCCTGCAAAACAGAGAGCTGGTCTCCTGGGCATCCCAGGCCTCCTGAATGCCTGTCCTGTCCAGCCAGGGCAGCAGCCACTACAGAAAGTGCAGCCCTGCTGAAGTGCCTGCAGATCATAGGGCAACCACAGCTAAACGTGAGTGTGATGGGTCATTCAACTATGGTACAAAGATGCATAATGAAACAGATATGAACTCTTGCATTCTAAAATGAAAGCTTTCTGTGGTGGGACAAGCAATGCCCAAGATGCAAACGACATAGAGCAATGTATTTATCTCCTTATACTGTAGGAGAAGGGACAAATAGAAAGAGCACCAGGTTGCTCTTACTCCGCAGCTTAAGCAATGTGAATCTATGTCCATGCTGACTGTTCACTGGTAGCATTGGTCCATCAGCCCTGTTTGCTTTGCCTATAATGGGTTCTTACTATGACAAACTTCTCAGAGAAACTGTAATCTAAAATTAGTTTTTAAAGGATTTGTCTGTGAACAAGGTCCACTTTTACCTTGAAAATACCATAGTCAACCAATTAGTTAAAAATCAAAGCTACTGATGTTCAAGGGAAACTGCAGATTTCTCTATTTTTACTTACTCCTTTAAACATTCTGCTCCTGAACTTGCCCCACCTGACACCAAAATTGTTGTTTCTCTCCAGTTCAGCAGCAGTAAGGTTGTTCTCCATATGAAAATTATTTTAATACTAAAACACACCAGACACTTTGCATAAATATGTGAAACAAAATGTGGCTAAAGCCAGTTATAATTTATATTTTAGTATCACTGAAAACATTTTATTTTAAAAATTATTCCAGCAAGGGACAAGAGGCAAGCTGCAAAGTCTTAAGGAATAGAGTAAAAGCAACATGATTCATAACTGGGTATATTACTTTTGGGTTACAGCAGGAAATTTGTTTTAGAAAAAAAATTGCAAAAGAACACATTAGAAGTCACTTGTACTCAAAACTAGTAGCTGAGTGGGGGGGGGAACTTTTCAGTTTGGTGTCATTCTTTATACGTGCTGGCCTAACAGTGGGCTCAAATTCTCTTGAGCTGGAGGAATGAGTGAGGAGGTGTACCCAGGACTTGTTCCAGCATCCTCATTTCTCACCACACAGATGTAAAGTAAAGGACTAGTTTCTGAGACTATGCTAGGCACCTGGGTACTGTACCTTGTCTGCAGAGAGTAAATGCCTCAAAGACAGTGCATCAGAAAGCCCATGTAGCTCTGACTTTCCAAATGTGAAGCTCAACTAGGAGTTCTGTTTGGTCCATTTATCTCGCTTAGCACAGTTGGCAGGAAGCAGAATGAATCAACTGAGAGAAGGGCAATCAGGACTACTCTCTCCTTTGTGTAGTCAGCCCACTCCTGGCAATATTTGGAGCTCAGTACTGCAACCTCTGTATCCCTTGAGGGCATTTAAAAATCTTTGTTCAGTTCCTGATTTATTCTCCTGTGAGGTCAGTTTAAACCTCCATTCTCCCCAGCAGTGATTAACTTCACTTAACTTTTGCTACAGCTAAATCCAGTACTGGTACCTTAAATAAATGTTGGAGGTTTTTTTTCTTTTTTTTTTCTTTTTTATAATGATACTGCTGAAAACAAATAGAAAACAATCAAAGAAAAGATATTTGAAATCATCTGCTCAGACACTGCAGCAAGCATTGCTCACAAAGTTCAGAACTCACACATGAAATACAAGAACACTTCTTACAATATAGTGTGAAAAGCCAGGTTGGCTGGGACTTTTTCCAGTATAGAATCATGAGTTAGAAGAGACCTTAAATATCACCTACTTCCAACCACCTCCCATGGGCAGAGACACTTTTCACTAGGTGAGGTTGTTGACATCCCCATACAACCTGGCCTTGAACACTTCCATGAATGGGGCACTCACAGCTTCTAAGGGCAACATGTTCCAGTGCTTCAACATCCTCATAATAAAGAATTTTCTTCCTTTTATCCAACCTAACATCAGTTTAAAGCCATTGCCCCTTGTCCTTTCACTTTTCACTTTGTCCTTGTACACTCCCTTCACATATGGAAAGGCTGCAATCAGGACACCCTGGAGCCTTTTCTTCTCAAAGATGAAGAGCCCCAACTACCTTGGCCTGTCTTTATAAGAGAGGCGCTCCATCATCTTTGTGGCTCTCTGGATTTGCTCCAGTGGGTCAATGTTGTTCCTGTGTTGGGGATCCCGGAATTGGATGCAATATTCAGGTGGAGTCACAAGAGCAGAGTAGAGGTAGAATCACCTCCCTTGACCTGCTGGCCACACTGTTTTTGAGGCAGGTCAGGATACAATTGGCTTTCTGATGCAAGTGCACATGGCCGGTTCATGTCCAGACTCTCATCTACCAACACCCTCAAGTCCTCCTACTCTGGGTGGCTCTCAACCCATTCTCTGCCCAGCCTGTATTTGTGTTTGGGATTGCCCTGACCAGAGTGCAGAGCCTTGTACTTGTTTTTTTTGAACATGATGAGGTTTACANTCCTCCTACTCTGGGTGGCTCTCAACCCATTCTCTGCCCAGCCTGTATTTGTGTTTGGGATTGCCCTGACCAGAGTGCAGAGCCTTGTACTTGTTTTTTTTTGAACATGATGAGGTTTACACAGGCCCATCTATCCAGTCTGTCAGTGTCCCTTTGGATGGCATTCCTTCCCTCCAGCATGTCAGTCATACCACACAGCTTGGTGTCATCAGCAAACTTGCTGAGGGTGCACTTGATCCCACTGTCCATTTTGCCAACAAAGATGTTGAGCAGCGCCAGTCCCCATACTGACCCCTGAATGCCACAAATCACTGCTCTCCACTGGACAGCAAGCCATTTACCACAATTTGAGTATGGTTGTCCAGCCAATTCCACTGAGAGTTCCATGCATCAAATACAACCTTTTTTCCCTTTTTAAAAATGGGGGTTATGTTTCCCCTTTTCCAGTCAGTGGGATCTTCACAAGACTGTCGTGATCTCATAAGTATGATGGATGGTGGTTTAGCCATGTCATCTGCCAGTTCCCTCAGGACTCACAGACTGATCTCATCAGGTCACATGGAATTCTGCACCTTCAGGTTCCTTTGATGATCTCAAACCTCCTGATTTTTTTCTACAGCAGCTGGTTCTTCATTTTCCCAGTCTCTGCTTTTACTTTCTATGACTTGGGCAGTGCGGCAGGAACCCTTGCTGGTAAAAATTGAGCCAAAAAATGTAGCTGAGTACCTCAGTCTTCTCTATCTCCCAACCAGGTCCCCTATTTCCTTCTGGACAGGGTCTGCATTTTTCCTAGTCTTCTTTTTATCACAGACATAACTATAAAAGGTTTTCTTGTTGCCCTTGATGTTCCTGGTGAGATATATTTCTATCAGGTCTTTATCTTTCCCAACCTGATCCTTGGCTGCTCAGACAATTTATATGCATTCCTTCCAGGCTACCTATCTTCTGTAGGCTTCCTTTTTGTGTTTGGGTTTGTCTGGAAACTCCCTGTTCATCCACGAAGGCCTCCTGGTATTTTTGCCTGACTTCTTCTTTGTTGGGATGCATTGCTACTGAGCTTGGAGATGATCCTTGAATCAACCAGCTTTCTTGGGTTGCTCCTGACTGTCTGTAGAGGGTCTCATACCCCTTTCTGGTCAAGGGGCCTGTAGCAGACCCCCACTATGAAGTCACCTGTCCCTATCCTCCCTTTAATGCTGACTCATGAGCTCTCAGTCAGCTCCTTATTCACCTCCAGAGCTCCATACGTTCCAGCTGGTCGTCAACATAGAGGGTGACANCAGCGCCAGTCCCCATACTGACCCCTGAATGCCACAAATCACTGCTCTCCACTGGACAGCAAGCCATTTACCACAACAATTTGAGTATGGTTGTCCAGCCAATTCCACTGAGAGTTCCATCCATCAAATACAACCTTTTTTCCCTTTTTAAAAATGGGGGTTATGTTTCCCCTTTTCCAGTCAGTGGGATCTTCACAAGACTGTCGTGATCTCATAAGTATGATGGATGGTGGTTTAGCCATGTCATCTGCCAGTTCCCTCAGGACTCACAGACTGATCTCATCAGGTCACATGGAATTCTGCACCTTCAGGTTCCTTTGATGATCTCAAACCTCCTGATTTTTTTCTACAGCAGCTGGTTCTTCATTTTCCCAGTCTCTGCTTTTACTTTCTATGACTTGGGCAGTGTGGCAGGAACCCTTGCTGGTAAAAATTGAGCCAAAAAATGTAGCTGAGTACCTCAGTCTTCTCTATCTCCCAACCAGGTCCCCTATTTCCTTCTGGACAGGGTCTGCATTTTTCCTAGTCTTCTTTTTATCACAGACATAACTATAAAAGGTTTTCTTGTTGCCCTTGATGTTCCTGGTGAGATATATTTCTATCAGGTCTTTATCTTTCCCAACCTGATCCTTGGCTGCTCAGACAATTTATATGCATTCCTTCCAGGCTACCTATCTTCTGTAGGCTTCCTTTTTGTGTTTGGGTTTGTCTGGAAACTCCCTGTTCATCCACGAAGGCCTCCTGGTATTTTTGCCTGACTTCTTCTTTGTTGGGATGCATTGCTACTGAGCTTGGAGATGATCCTTGAATCAACCAGCTTTCTTGGGTTGCTCCTGACTGTCTGTAGAGGGTCTCATACCCCTTTCTGGTCAAGGGGCCTGTAGCAGACCCCCACTATGAAGTCACCTGTCCCTATCCTCCCTTTAATGCTGACTTATGAGCTCTCAGTCAGCTCCTTATTCACCTCCAGAGCTCCATACGTTCCAGCTGGTCGTCAACATAGAGGGTGACACTGCCTCCTTGTCTCCCCTGCCTGTACTTCTTAAAGAGACTGTATTCTTCCATTCCAACACTCCAGTCATAGGAGCCATCCCACCATGTCTTCATTATGCCAACAAAATCCTAGCCCTGCAGGTGTGCACACATCTCTTGTTTATTCCCCATGGTACATGTGTTTGCATAGAGGCATTTCAGCTGGGCCCCCGACACAGATGACTTACTGGCTGAGTGGCTGGAATTCCTTTGTGCTGCTCTTCGAGTGCTCTCCTGTTGACCTCTGATCCCTCTCCATGCTCTGAACATCTGTTGCTGGCCCTGGCATCAAACTTGTAGAAGTGGGATGGATTTAGGTTCCCCTCCCCTGGCAGTATGTAAGAAGAAAATGCTGATTTATCAAATCCAACACCCATCATCTGCATACCTTGGTTTTGATAACAGTTTTGTTGTAAAGGTTTCTCAGGTCTGAGGTAGAATTTTTTTCAAAGCCTGAAAAAGGCTCATGTGCACCCAGCAGTTAGAACTCCACTGGTGATTAAGAAGATAGATGCTAGCTCTGTCACCATAGCTCAAGAGCCTTGAAACTGAATGTCACCAGGAAAAGACATCTTCCTAACATCTGGGCTGCTACAGTGTACGTGTGTAGGAATCTATCTCTGCATATTTGAAAATAACTTAGGTTTTAACCAACGGTTAATGAAAAGAACACAATATTATCAGCACTGGCAGACTTCAACATGAAGAGTACAATACCATGTAGACTTTTGGTAACAACACACTTCCCTAACTCCTTCCTCCTTCCTTACACACACCCACCCTCTCCAAACTGGAACAGCCTTGTAACTATGCTGGTTCCCTTCACTTTTCGCATTCTTTTGCAATCATACTTAAAAAATTATCCAGGCAAACTGAAACAAAGAACATATTCATAAGGGTTGCATTATCCCACTAATTTGTAATTCGGGAGACTCTGGCTTAATTCCCTCTTTGTTCTGAACTCAGTCTCCAGTCTATAAAAGAAGACTAATAGCACATAATCTCACAGCATTTTTCTGGGGACACAGACATTTATGAGCCTGATGTGATAATAAGATCACATAGCCCAAGTGCTTAGAAATACCCAAGACAGGCCTTTGTTGCCAGACCACTCCTGGTAGCACCATCCAGACTATAACCAAACAGGCTCAGCACAGGCCTGATAGAGGACTACCTACCTGTCCCTCTGAGCCCCAGACCAATGTTACACTGGTGAGGAGAGCAAGCAAACCAGACCACACAGTAGTAGTTGGGAGAAAGAGTAACTCCTGGGAAGGTGGGTGGCATGGGACATCAGAAGACATTGGGGAGGAGGAAGGAAGAAAAGGGCTGAGGAACAGGTAAAGACACAGCAGAGGCAAATGATGGTGAAAACAGAGAGGGGAAGGTGTTAGCAGCTGTAAAGGAAACTTTCTTGAAAGGCACATGTGCCTCACCTCTGAATCATAACTGTTATTAACCATCATTAATTCATGCTCATATTAACCTAATGGTAGTTTCTGAAGCTGCTCAGGAAATCCAGCCTGGAGCCAGTTCAGGTTTTAATGAAGATTTTTCTCAGAATTTTGACTTCATATATTCCTTATGTCTTGTAACAACATTGGCAGTATCAGCTCGAAGCAGCCTGAGTACTTCTCATCTCTCACTCCATGCAAACATGCAGAAGGACAACTGAATTATCTCACATAACACACACACACACTACATCTCCTTTCAGGGTAGCTGCACAGTGTAAAATACCTTTCCTTCTTAACCAAAGACATTATTCCTTTCACCAGGAGCAACATGAAGATTATCTGTGAGGAGCATGAGGGAAATATTGATCAGCTGATTTTCACTCACTCACTCACTCACTCACTCACTCACTCACTCACTCACTCACTCACTCACTCACTCACTCACTCACTCACTCATTCACGTGATGCACCAGATATCCTGAACACTCAACCCTTAATATTTCATCAGTTATACCTCTTAACCTCTCCCTAAACTGTCGCGTAAATAAGGAGACAAGAAAATAGCAACGAGTATTGCAACATCCCTCGGATGTCACTGCTTTTTGCAAAAACATAAAAGACTGCACACAAAGGCTGAATTGTAGACGAGGACTCCTTTCTCTCCCTAACTCACTCAGACAGTATAAAAGCTTTCAAACATTTCTTCCCTGAACATGAAAAGGAAAAGGCAGCTGTGTTTTGGGAGGCAGTTAATAGAAGTCAGGCAGAAACGTATAGCTCTCTCTGTCTCTCTCTCACACACATCAGAGTCAGGGCAGAGTCTAATAACTGAGCAATAAGTCAAGTGAGCCAAAAGTCTAAACATCCCACCAGCTCCCTAAAGCAACTGGACCAGTTTTCATCCTTCTTCCTAATAGTGCTTAAGCCTCAACTAAGTGACATGAAAGGCATCATCTTCTGAGGAAGGTAAGAATTTCCCAAGGAATTCACCCAGGTATGTACTATGACTACTAGTTACAGATATAATATGTCTGTGTGTGTGTGTGTGTGTGTGTGTGTGTGTGTGTGTGTGCACATGAGAGAGAGAGAGAGAGGGAAACCTCTTTCTTGTTTATTTTGACAGCTTGAAAAATTTATTTACTAGAACAATAAATACAGGTCTGACATCGTTGTATAGCCCTTCTAAACAGTACAGGATTTTGTAGTAATTTCCAGCATCTTATTAAAATTTCCAATCCAATCACCTCAAGAATTAAATGGTAAGACATGAATCGAAAGCCCATTTCACCAAGCAGAGAGCTTCAGATAACATTTCTAAACTGAGCAGCTGCAAACACCCTTGGGAAAATCTGTTATTGTCAATAGTTTTATTTGTTTCTTTGTGGATGTTGTATTTTTCACTAGCTACTGAACACCGCAGTCCTTCAAATGTAGAGCAAAATAGCACTCACCAATATTTTTACAGACCAGGCTTCCTCTTGCCCCAACTCTCAGAGTTCCAAATTCTGTTCAGAGACATGTTATTATGTTCTTGTTATTTCCACTAAGGCCTTAAAATTACACTAATCTTTGGCTACAGAGTGAATGCAAAACCATGATTCTTCTCCGAAAATCAAAGGCACTTGGCTGCAGGACCTGCTGCACCAATGCACACCCAGAGACAAGTGGACCCAGCTCCTTATTCACAGCAGTATAAACATGGTAATTTTACTGATTTTACTGCTGGATGTTTCTGGACCAGCACAACTGAGCCAACTGGCTGCTAACTTCCAAAGTGAATATTTTCTAAAGATGAAGTAAGTCAGAATAAAAATGTCTATGCTTATTAGTCTGGACAATTAACTTCCTAAGGAAAACCCCTTACAAGTGTGGGATGGAGACTGAGAAACAAACCACTGGTACGCTGTAAAATTTTGTACCATCAGGATGGTAGTGCTGAGACACACTGAATTATGCATAATGCTGAGGGTTAGGATTCTTACATCAGGGAAAAAAAAGAATCTTTGAATGAAAGTCACACATTTCTGTGCTGGTTTTAAGACCCAGGACAAGATGAAGGGAAAGCGTTTCACTTGTTTTGTTTTTTTTCCTCGAAGCCCATGTGATCCTCCTGCTGATGCTAGGATGCAATGACCACTGAAGCAGCTTGTGACTGACAGGTCACTCAGCAGCACAAGACTGACCTGCAGCCGAGACTGTCACACAAGCACAATGGTGTCAAATTCACCTTAGCATACAACACACTGCTTATGTTGGCTTGACACTGTGTACAGGAGGTCATGCTGTCAGTGCTTTTTGAGTGGCTCTGAGCCTGCAGAGCAGGAATCAGTGTTTTGCCACCTTCTCCCCTGGTGTGAGGTGTTAGGTGTCCCGAAGCTGGCTCTGGGAGCCAAAAGCCTGATGTGCTGTACTGTCAAACAGCAGCCGGGGAGAAGGTGGCCAACACTTGCATAAGGATGCCATCGATGTCACTTGCCTTCTTTAGCACACTGCAGATGTGTTCTTTTGCTTTTTACTCTTGATCGGATACATGTTCCTAGGTGACAGAAATTATCTGAGGCTTTTCCATTAATTGTTTCCTGATTGCTAGAAATGCCAGAGGACAAGTCTTCATGATGCCGTGTATAGCGTTTGTGTGGACAGGTTTTGATAGAGGGTGGGCTACAGGGGTGGGTTCTGTAAGAATCTGCTCTTTGCCCATGTCCAATGGAGTCAATGCCAGCCAGTTCCAAGATGGACCCGCTGCCAGCCAAGGCTGAGCCCCCCAGCGACACTGGTAGCACCAACAACAATCGCAGAGCGAGAAAGGAATGAGAATATATGAGAGAAACAACCCTGCAAACACCAAGGTCAGTGAGGAAGGAGAGGGAGGAGGGGCTTCAGGCGTCAGAGCAGAGATTCTCCTGCAGCCTGTGGTGAAGACCATGGTGAGTCAGGCTGGAGGGCCATGGTGGAACAGATCCAGCTGCAGGTCCCCCCTGCAGCCTGTGGAGGACCCCACACTATAGCAAGTCAGTGCTCAAAGGACAATGTGACTCTATGGGAAGCCCACAGTGAAGCAGCTTCCTGGCAGAACCTGTGGCCCCATGGAAAAAAGAGCCCACACTGGAACAAGATGGGTGGTGGGACTTGCGAACGCATGAGGAATCCACGGTGGGGCAGTTCATGAGGAACTGCAGTTGGTGGGAAGGACTCACATTGGAGTTCACAAAGAACTGACTTCCATGTGAGGGACCCCACACTGGAGCATGGGAAGAGTTTGAGAAGTCCTCTCCCAGAGGAGGAAGAATCACCAGATACGTGTGAAGAATTGACTGCAGCCCCTATTTCCTGCTCCCCCTGAGCTCCTGGCGGGGAGGAGGTAGAGAAAATGGAAAGTTGTGCCTAGGAAAAGAGAGGGATGGGGGGGTAGGTGTTTTTAAGATTTGGTTCTATTTCTCACTATCCTACTCTGATGTGATTGTTAATAAATGTCTGTTTTGCCTGTGACAGTAGCTGCTGAGTGACCTCTCTCTGTCCTTATCTCAACCCATAAGCCTTTTGTTCTAATTTTTTTCCCTGCCCAGCTGAGGAAGGGACTCACTGAGTAGCTTTGGTGGGCACCTGGAGTGCAGCCAGGGTCAACCCACCACATGGAGAGCTCCCTCCCATGTCCATGATTATGTGACAGCAACTTGCTCTGGTACCATCTGCCTATAGCCTGGGAAACTTTACAGAAACAGATATATCCACAGTGAATTTTAAGGTCCAGCTTTGTTCAGTCAGGCCTAGGTAGTCCTGAGTGCAGCATATCAAACTCTACCGGTTCCTTTGTATTTTGCTGCGGAGAAAAAATGGAGAGGAAAAGCACCACTTAGAAGGGAGACTGACAAGTCTGGGCATGAAGGCTGGGGACATTCACACCACCCTGTTACCATACTCCAATGCTGTTAAATGACCTCACCTCTGACTTAGGAAGTCATCAAGCCACAGTCACCTCTGTGCTAGAAAAATATTTTGAATGACAATCAGTATATTTTCCTTACCTCTGGTACCCTGATGGATACATGTACAACACCTCAGGGCTGTTTGCAAGTTCTTACATCCACAATGTGCACAGCTGTACATCACTGCTACTCCAACAGCAGATTTGTTGTAGAAGCTTCCTGGGAGCCAAATGGATAAAGGAGCTGACACAGCTCTGAGGATGGTGGCACGAAGAGGAGGGCTGAGGAGTGCATGCAGGAGAAGGGATCTGCCACTGACAGTGTAGTAACATGGTCCCACAGCCCCCAAAAGCTGTGCTGCCAGTGCAAGGCAGCTTTTCTCCCTGCTTATCAAGTGGAGAATATGACACCTGTCTTGGGACGCTCCCTTGACTGTTAGCAACTGTCATACACCCCGGAGCTGATGTTTCAGGCTGTGCTGCCTGACAAACTTCCCCATGGATAGAAAAACAAATCCTTTCTTTCCCCTCTGCCAAGTGACTTCTTGTTTTCTTTGTTTTAAAGGAAAAAAGGAATTCTTGTTCTTCTGCTGAATAAGATACCTGGTATTCAGCAGCGACTTGTTTGTTCTGGGGAAGCAGCAAGGGCTTGGGTTAAGCTTACTACGTTTTAGCACAGCTCAAAATACAAAGGATGCCTCTTCAAAAGCTGAAGCTGTGTACAACCTCTCTCAGAGAGTGGATCCAATGCTTTTACATAGTACTGCGTGTTTTCCGGGGAGGCTGCACCTATTGTGACTGCTAGGAGGTTCATCAGCTAAGGTATGAAATCAGGATTATTTTTAGAAAAATACAGGCTGGTGGAGGAGGCAGCGTGCGATCAGAGATGCAAAAGCCTTTCTTGGCAATGCATCTTGACTCCACAGGGCTTAAAGGATATGGCTGTAACAAGATGTTTTTATGCACAAAAAAAGGAAAAAATCTGGCTCAGCCTACAGCCCTATTTTCCATGGTATTTTCCTCTTCTCCTTCTATGGTCCAGTTTGATACTCTGCTCAGTGAGCAGCTAATGCATGGCTCCCTTGGTTTCAGAAGCAAACAGTCCAGCAATATTCACTTGTAAAGGCAATTTGCATTTTCTAGGCACTAGCTGGTGGAAAATCCTAGCAGGCCTGCCTTGGTTAGTCTCAAATTACCTTTCTCACAAGGAACAATTTCTCATTAGTCCTTTGATAGAAAAATCTTCCTTACCTCTTATTAAAGCCTGCATGCTAGGAGGGTCTCTGCTGTGAGATCCCATTTCCACAAACAGGAAAAAAAGCAGCAGAAGCTAATAAATCCATTAGCTAAAATCATGCACTGCCAGTGAAAGCTCACAGTTCCCTGCAAACTAATTCTGAAAGTCCTTCTTGCCATCCATCCAGAAGAAGCCAAACCTGAAAAAAGCAGACTTCTGCTGCACAGGGGATTGACATTCAGCTTGAAAATAGTGCATCAAAACCTAGTCTCTGCTTTTAATATAAAGTTGAATGAATTACAAACTGTGTGGCTTGCGAGCTAATTTCAGGCACTAAAAGACTGAATTTTCTCATTGTCAGAAAAAAATGCGTGTTTCCATTGTACAGACAACTGAGCTTTCAGGAGTATCTCAGGAGGTTAATTTGCACCAACTTCTGTTACAAGCTTGGTTTGGGCAAACATTTTAGACATGGCCCGCCAAAGAAGCCCCTAAGTCTTCCCAAATCTGAATGTGTATGGTGGACATGCTTAAAAAGATTTAGTCACTGTCTCTCCACCACAGTAGAGACCATTCAGATTTTCATTCCTAGCTACGCCATTCATTAAGGCAACAATACCTCTCTTTTTTTCAGGCACAAATGCTCCTTTCAAAGCTAAACTTGCACATCCCATCTAGATGACACACAACAGGCCCAACAGTTTCCAGCACTTGCTCTTTGCAATTGAGATACTATATCATTCTGATGTCCTGAAGACGAACCTTCAGCCTTACAGAGGGCCAACAGGTTTGAAAAGGGTACCATGACAAGTTATTTCCACATTGGAAACTTTTATTCTACTTTTATTCTACAAGCAGGAGTGGAACTTCAGCTATATAAAATATTGACCTTACTTCAACAAAACCAAAGGACTGCACTTCAAGAAGATTCCAGGGGAAACAACTTGGTATAAATTATAGTGTTCTCCTTTCTGGCAACACCTGAAAATAGATCTCTGAGGGGGAGTGAAAACTGGAATGTCTCATGAAGATGTTGCTTACAAACTTTTGCTAGCTACATCTTTCATTCTGGTCTTAACCTAAGGAGTAATAGGTTTAATCTAACTGCATTTTCCAATCCCATATCTAAAATTAAAACTGCTGTTACCTAACCATATGTATGGGTTTTCTGTGTTGCATGGCAGTTTTTAAGGAAAGGCTGTCATGCATCCACTATACAGCCTCTGATATTACAAAATCTATCCGTGGAATGTCATTTAGGACACCAGTGATTGCTATAATAATTTAGTTTAGTAAGGACGGCAAGAAGAAAAGGAATCAGTAACAGCATTTTACTACCACTGGCCTCCGCAACCAAAGCAGTAGCAGGTGTGAGGTGAGTCTGACGCCTGATTTGTTCTGTTTCATTTGCAAGCTGTGCCCTAGCAAACACACTGGACACACAGAGAGAATGTGAAGTTTGGACACATACATGGACAGTGAGAATACAAACTGCTTGCATAATTCCCCACAGGGGAATGCCTGAACTTGTTAGGTCATCCAGTAGAATAGCCTAAACCTAGGGCCAAGAAGATTGATATTTTCAGCTGCTGACAATGTTTTCACCCTACCTGCTCAGCCAAGCCTCTATCATTTCTCCATATCAAATGTCTAGATGGAAAGTCTCAATCAGTACTTCAGATGGTAATTTTTTCCTGCCTGCATGAAGAAAGACACACAACAGTATACAGCAACAATTAAATCCAGATGTTTCATTGCTTTTGGCCCTTGTGTGTTCTCTATGTTGTTCGTATAGCTTTGCTCGCTTGTCCTTGCTTTGAGAAACAAGTTCACAATGGAACAGCACAAGAAGTCAGTAAGTTACCACTTTGCCATCAACTTCCGATTTTTGGAAGGTTAATTTTAATTCCCATTATTCCTGTATGTGGAAAGCCTCTCACAAGTCACATCCTCCCTGTCTGTTCCTTTGCTTTGACCTTTGGCGGGCGAGACACCTTAAAATAATCTGATGGATGGAAACACAATTGCTTTTACAAGCACAACACCTCATTATATATTTGTTTTGAAAACAGTTTCCAGAGCCTAGAGTATGTCAGCAAAAGCCAAAGAAAGAGTGTTGATGTTGTTACAAGGTCAGCTCTTCAGAGACAGTAGGCAGCAATGCTGGCACTCTGACAGATTATCACTATGGAAAAGATGGCAGCTTATAGGCAGTGATTCAGCTGCTTTGACAATACCAAGGCTCCAGCAAAATGTGAAGATAAGTTACTCATATTCCTTCAAACACACACACATACACACTTGCATGCACTCTAGCTCAGGAGTTTCTTAATGTCTTCTTTTTTTTTTTTAAATGAACTCACAGGGTTTAAGGAAAAATAGAAGCAATGTGCTTAAGGATGACAGACCACAGTGAAGTTCCTTCTCCTCATACACATATGTTGTGTGCAAATATACACACACCTACACAGACACCTCCTATTTACAGTATACTATTATAAACAAGCTTTTCCCTAAGCAGTTGGAACAGTGAAACCTGATTCTCAAAAGACTTCCTTCCTCTCTAGATATTTTCCAGCTTCCCCTGCCATTAGCATAAGGACTCTTGCACCTTCGTTTGTGGGGAGACAGGCTGCAACAGCCTTCCCAGGCAAGAGCCAGCAAGCACACAGGCTTGTCAGGGGCTACACTTGTGGATGGTTCAGCTCCCACAGCCAACAATGTGTAACTGCTCAGACCTGCTCCTCTTTTGCTCTCTGGGAACATATTTTGGCTTCATCCCTCTGCTCAGCTGCCAACATTTTTATGGCAGTAACAGGAGTTCTATAATTCTGGAAATCTCTTCTATACATACCTTGTCCTCTTGCACACTAAGAACATCTGCATCTGTAATGTTAACAGTGCCACATCCCTGTACTCCACAGATCATCAGAAAACTCTTACCAATGGAGGGAGAAGCTTAGAGGCTGTGCATAGATCACAAGTCCTCTTAAAACTACAATTACGGGTAAGCTTTTGGGAACTGCTCTGTAAAAACGTATGAATTTCACTTGAGCTTTTTTATTGGGATATTTTGTTTTAAAGTCACTGCTTTTGTTTAATTTTGTGGGTCTGCGAGGACCATTTAACATCTGAAAGACTGAAAAAACAGCTTGAGATAAACTATCTCCAGTAAAGCCTGCAGACTTGTTAGGAGACAATGACAGCACTATCTGCTCTGAAAGGCCTTTTTCCAGGCTGGAACAAGCTAATAACTTCACTTTGCTATACAAGGTGCTTTGTTCCTAGTTTTAATATTAAAAAAAAAAACCCTTTTGTATCTGTGTGCCCTGCAGCCTTGTCCTCACTCCATGTTAGGGCAAGAACGGGGTGTGCATCAGCTGCCTCCTCTGTCTCTGCCTTGGCCTGTGCCCAGCAGCTTGTAGCTGTCCCAGAGGAAAGGAAACCCAGTGCAGGGAGATGCCGTGCACCCTCACGAGGCCCCAGCTGGGATCAGGTGGGGAGGATTCAAGAATCGATTTACCATCCAAGACGTGCTCCTACAGGGAAAATATTTCAGCATTACTGAGTGAGCAGGTTTTTCCCCAGGAAAACTACAGGAATGCTTGCTCAACTGTAGCATGTGCAAGGGTCAGGACCAGGACAGCCCTGCAACTGGCAGGGTGACGGGCAAGTCCACACCAGGCAAGCACACAAGGCACAGTGGAGGCTCTGCTGCTTCTTTGCCCAGAGGAGTTAACCCAAGGAAACATTCTGTCTTCGAATCATGACCCAACTGACCAGCCCCCAGGGGAATGTGGGTCCCCCCTGCTCTCTTTCCACTGTGGCCCTTAGACTCTGTAGTGGGTATGCACTGTGAAGCGGGAGAATGCAAACATCTGGCTGCTTATGAAACAGCAGCATTAATAGGGCTTTCCTAGTAGTCACTAATTCTAGAAAGTCTCCTCATTTTCCTAGGAAGAGCTGTTAAGAGGAGAACATCAAAAAATACTCAAAAGTCTTTTGAAATATAAGGATTTCTTTCTGGAAGTACTGGGGTTTTGGAATGCTTCAGAGCTCTCAGGAACAAATCGCTGTCTAATGATGATAAACATCTTTGTGATCTTATCCAACTGACACAAAAAGCTGAAATTTTGCACTAAGTCCTCCTGCATCAACAGCTTTGTGTGATTCACTGCATGTCTCCATCCTTCCCAATGGGAGGTCATGCAGCCACGCACTCGCTGCCTTATTGCTTCTCTATCCTTTGATGGTTTTGGTTCTTGTGAACAGAACAGGCTGCAGACAAGCAGAGCACAGCTGAGTGCTGTTCCAATCTGTCTACTTTCTCCCCTTCCTCCTCACGATGCCTCTCCAGCAAGACATGGACCTCTCTGCATCAGCCAGTTTGGGTTGCAAGAGAGGTCTTGCCTTGCTCAGGCAGAAGCAGCACAGGACACGCAAAAAGTCAAGTCCACTTCAAAACCTGGCTGTTTTTCCAAAGGAGAGATAATAATTTTTTTTCCCTGTCAAGAAGATACTCGTTAAGGGAATATTAGTGGGAAATGGAAAGACAGAGCTGTGTTCCTATGCCTGTGATCAGGTATGATTGCAGAGAGAAAAGATAAATGTGCTTTCAGCAAGTGCAAGGGCCACTGTTAGAGCCATAGGAAAGGTGGAAGCATTCACCCACTAGGGGACTACATAAAAGGCAGGAGAGAAAAGTAAGCCAGGCAGTGTTTTCAAAATGAGAACTTACATACGAATGCAGGAGTCTAATTTTAATCACCCACGTATTGAAATGTTTGGCCCAGCTCCCAATCTCCTCTGAGCTGGAGCAGTTGTTTAGGATTCCCTTTCCTGGCAGGTGTGCAGGCTGTTCCTCCTCCTCTGCAGCAGAGTCCAAATGAACACTCTCGATTCTTGTCGGGGGGGGGGGGGGGGAAAGAGATGCAAAAAAGAGAAGCTCACCATGCAGCAGAGCATTGGTTCCCCTCGGGCAGTGAAAACAGACATCAGTCAAGGCTCTCGGCTCGCTGGTGGGTGGATTTCCCTCCCACTGCCACTGCTGCTCCTCAAGCAGGTGGCCAGGTCTGGAGGAAGCCTTATTTTCCGTCACCCACATGCATGCCGCTCAGCACAGGGATGCCAGTAATGTTCTTTTATGAGGATGGGAAGCAATCACTAACTCCTTAAGCTGGGGAAGAGCCTCTGAGAGACGTGACTTCTTCCTTGCTAGGGCTGCCATATGCTGCCTTTTACTTCAGAAAACTGTAAGTGTACAAAAAAGGACACTCCTTTCTTTTTTTAACCCAATACCTGTTTATCCCAGTCACGCTGTTCAACACACAGTTTACAAGCAACAACATTAGGCCTCTGTTATTACTCTTACAGGTCTTAGGCCTTAAAATAAAAACAGTCCCTGCCTTAATGAGCGGAAAAGATACTACAAATAACTAGAAATTACATTGCCCAGATGAAGAGCTTCTCCTTTTATTACCGTAAGGCATTAGTTTGAAGATCAGCAGAAAAGTGTTTGCTAAAAATTGATAATCACTGACTTCCTGTTTTATTTTTAATACATGCTTTGCAGATTGTCTTACCCATTCGAGGAAATGATAGCTCTCATTTCATTGCTGCTGACACTGTTCTGCTGCCTCACAAGAAAGAAAAGCTATGAAAATAAGAGCAGTCTCAAAAGGAGGCTAAGATGCATGTTTGTTGACCCAAGAGTACTGGACAAGAGGTACAAGTATTGACCAGCAACATCTTCCAACCCCCTTCATCACCCAGCTGCTGGAAAGCAAAGTGTCATAAATATCTCATTGATTTTCAGGAACTCAAAGCATAAGCCACAGAACTAACACTCAGAGATCTAGGAGAAGGGGAGAGAAAAACACAAAAAAGCAAAAAAGGTTTTTTTCAGCACTAATGATAAGTGAGTAGCTCATCCCATCTCTGCTTAGAGATTTAAGGCCCAGTCAAAGCAATACTATTAAAACCTTGGATGAAAATATTCCTTTAGAAAAATTAGAATTGCATATAATTTAATGGGAGCCAAAATCAAAACAAATGGCAACAAAAGCAACTCCGCAATAAAAATCTGAACAAGCTTATGAGTTCCTGACAGCTAAGCACACCCAACTATATACTGTGAATCACAAATCACTGCCAGCAGTAGAAAGTATTTTAACACTCTACTGATTTTGGAGTTTGGACTCAGTTCTACTTAAAATTTTATAGGGCAAAAACAATTTCCCTAAGTCCCCTTTGTAAAAATAAATTTTCACAGGCAGGCAAGTCTTGGGTTAACCAGCTCCAGGACTTCAGGTCCTGCCTCAGTGAGAACATTTTCAGAGATGAGATATAAAAAAGCAGTAAATAACTCTTGCCTTGCAAGCTAAAAATAAAACACGTGAATTCCTGCTTCCTTTCATGATGCTGAAACAAGCCTACAAACAGTACTTGAAACAGTGTTTCACTGTTTTGTGCTACAATTCATCCTTCCCGCCAATTTATTTTCTGTCAGTCCTTGGCAATTTGTACAGAAAGTCCAAAAAATGACTGACATAGGTATTCACCCTCTATGAAAAATACAATCCCTCTCAACTCAAGAAATAATTCTTGCTGTTACTGGACACAGAAATGACATCCAGCTCCGCATCTCAGACACCCACTTTGCCAGTGCCCCAGCATCTAACACAGGCAAGGCTTCCCTGCCTCCACACTATGCCCACCCTGCTCTCCCCACACATCCAGGACAGGAGTTGCTGGGTGATCTGACACACCCCTCATCAGGTTCCCCCAGTATATTTTACAGTGTCTAGAGCTGGATACTGCCCTGTGCAACGAACCCCTCAGCCTACACCAAGCATGTCTTTCCCCACCAGTAAAATCTTATTCGTATGCAAAACGGTGGTCTAAGGCCTTTTCCAGCATGGCAGTGTAGCTGAGCGTGGATTCTTTGTGCTGAAATACTGCAGGGGGGTCTCCTGATTGCTTGCATCGATTCAAGGAGCATCTGCCTGCCTGCCTGCAGAGCCTGGGGAAGTGAGGAGAGCTGGAGACAGCTGCAGGTCTGCCCTGGTTTATTGCTGCCAAGTGAGCAGGATCCATTCAGCTTTTTGAAATCTCATCTAGGAGATCTGCTCTGTTCACGGCAGGAGGGGTCAAGGAAAGGTAAGTGCTGTGGCATATCAGCCCCAGAGTGTGATGGAAGAAGAGGCAGGTCACCACGCAGCCCTGCCAGCTGCACAGCCCTGCCCACCAGGATAGATCCAGCTCCCAGGGAGCAAATTTATGAGGAGGCGGAGGTGCATGTGCATGCTCCGAGGAGATAAAGCCTGGTACCCTCCTGTTTCATAGGCAAGGTAGTAAGAAGCTCAGAAATGATTTTCCTTAATCACCTATTTATATTGTCCTTTAAAAGTACGCTGTCAAGAGGAAAGGCTGAATTAGAAAAACACCTTATCTGTGGTTTTCAAAGATGTCATATTACTTAAGGGACTGGTAAATTTAGCTTTGCACATTGAATATGCAAATAACCTGGTCCAATTAACCCCTAAGACCACTTAAGCTCATACAAGGCTGTGCTGGAGCCCCAAACACCAGCCTATTAAAAAAAAACAACACCAAAAAACACCAAACCCCAAACCTTTAAGTTGATATTAAAAATAAGAAAGTAATTTATTTTCATTTTCAATTGATTAGTGAATGAGGGTACCTAATAAATATCTTCTAACTCAAGGAAACTGAGGAGGAAACATGACATTTAAGAAGGGCATTTGAGCACTTCTTTGCTAGCACAGTTAATTACATGGATACAGTAAAGCATATACGTACCTACATGTTTACAAGACCACTGGTGAGAACAAGAGAAAAATTACATACTAAACTAGAACACTATTGATATCTCTGGTGTTACAGAAGAATTCAGTAATGGTTGGATAAAATTAGGAACTACATTGTCATCTTTAAGGACTACGCAGATAAACACACTTCAACACTTTTTTTAAATACTTTTTTTCTGCTACTTTTGATGAGTGTCTCAGTCTCCACAGTAAACTCCCTAAAGTGGAGTGCTAGCAATGTGATATGTCCAGTGGTGACTAGTCTGGGGCTAAAGGTACACCAGGAAAGGAATGAAATTATGAGAGAAACAGTGCTTTCCCCCAAATTATTTAGTCTTCAAGACTGAATTAACTCCCTTTTTAAAGAAGATGAAGTTTCATATAAAACCCCCTACATTTCCCCATCTTCTGAACAGCAACTTGCCTAATTCTGTTCGGGGTAGCCACAGAAACAACACAATTTCTATCTCAATCATAATAATGTACATATTTTTCCAATATGAACTCTTTCTCTCTGGGTGGTGGGGGTGGGTGGGTGTATCCCCCCTCCTTGCTTTTGGCCTTACTAGCAATTAAGTAGATGGGGTAATGACTCCAATGCCATTATATGTGAAGTGCTGAGGACACCAACAGGGCTTGGTGGTCACTAATTCCATGACAAGTTACAACAGTGGAAAGCAACTACAGCAGTTAAACACATGACTAAGAGTGGTCAGAGATCAGCCACATGAAATTATGGAAGAGTTTCTTACTATCTGGGAAGGTCTGGCAATTCCCTGGAGGTAATTCAGCGCTCCAAGAAAAAAGCAGCTAGTGTAATTCTTCAATGACTCTCAGGTTCAATATGCTGGAGCACAACAGGGGAGACCCGGTGAGTTGATTAATAGCTCTGGTTGTCAGAGACAACACTTAGCAAAAGAATCCTTCCTATTGACGGGCATTGGGTGAAATGGAGACACTAGACTCTACCCCCTAGATTTTTAACACAAACAAACAAGGGCCAGAAATAACATTCCAGAGGGAATTTCTTTTTTCTTCTTTCTGAACTATACTTTTATAGAAATTGAAACATGCTGCTTTATATCGTAGGACCCACAGGACTTTTTCTACAGATAATATTACTTGTTAAGACCACTGAGATGGGCTGTTACGTAATGTCCAGATCTCCCACTACCAGGTGATCTATATGGCCACACACCATGGTCACAGAATGCAGATCTAAGGCTTCCGAGGAGACAATGTCACCATGCATATCTAGAGTGGCACCAAAGAGAGATTTTGAGTTTTAATCAACTTTCTTGACTATAAATAAAGGAAAAACTAAGTAGGTGATTAACACCTGTGCTCTGGTGGCTGCTGTCACAGGAACAGGATCAGCCTCACAGAGACAACAACTGAACTGTATCACAGACTCACAGAGTGGTTGGGCTGGAAAGGGCTTCTGGAGACCATCTGTTCCAGCCCCCTGTTCAAACAGGACCATTTGGAGCCCCTTGCCCGGGACTATGGATGTCCTACCCAGGAACTGCTCAGCTCTTTCTAGCATGATAGTACTACATGTACAAAATCATTCTCAGTCTAAAGCTGAAAAGCTGGGAATTTGAAGTAGCAACATTTAAAAGGAGCTAAAATGATCTTGCAAGTTTAGGTTTTAAGTAAAACAGTTGTTTTGTGGTGGCACAGTTCTGCTACACATCCCTGCACGGATGCAACAAAAAGCTGAAACACTTATTTTCTGATTTGAAAAAAATCATGTTAATAAAGTTAACTAACAGCTGAACCACAGAGAACCCAGGAAACGGGGCAGTCTATTTAGAGCATTAACGACATTTTGTTTACTGCTTAGGATGAATTTATCATGCAAAGAGTCCAAAGTGAGATCCTGGTAGGCTCTGAACGTGCTCAGAGAGGCTGAGGCCAGAGACATTCTACATCCATATTAGGCTGTGGATCAAGTCCTGAGCTGGATTCAACAGTTCTGCTTTGCCTGAGACTTTGAAAACTGAATGCTTGCAATTTGCATGCAGAACTACCACTATTAGAACATCCACAAATTCATATGATCAAATGTTAGCTATAGATCAGCTACAGAAGCATGAAACTACAACAACTGAACTGAAAACCAAAGCTCCCATATTACAGAACTGCAGGCAGATGAGCAGAAGGACTCTTGTATTCAAGGGAAATAAAAATATTTGCAAATTAAACTAGAAAGTTTAGCCCAAAGCATGAATCTAATATATATGTCAAATCAAATTTTTGATTTATACTAAGGAAACTACAGAACTAGTCTGCTTACTCAGCACAGAATTTATTCCTAAGAAAAGAAATAAATCTACCTCCCTAAAAACGTCACTATGTTTATTGTTATTATTAAACTGCATAGTGCTCAGCAGTTTCAACTGGCCTACACAGCAGTGATTTTTTTTTCCCCTTATGCCCTCAGATATTGTGGATAACACAGAATCCTAGAATGGTTTGTGTTGGAAGGGACCTTAACTATTATCTAGTTCCAAACCCCTGCCATGGGCAGGGACATCTTCCACTAAATCAAGTTGCTCACAGCCTCATCCAGCCTGGCCTTGAACACTTCCAATAATGGAGCATCCACAAACCTCTCTGGGCAACCTGTTCCACTGCCTCATCACCCTCCCAGTGAAGAATTTCTTCCCAATTTAAAACTACCTTCTTTCAGTTTACAGCCATTCCCTCTTGTCCTATCACTACATGTTCTTGTAAAAAGTCCCTCTCCAGCTCTCTTGCAGGCTCCCTTTAGACACTGGAAGGCTGCTCCAAGGTCTCCCTGGAGCCTTCTCTTCTACAGGTTGAACAATCCCAACTCTCTTAGTCTGTCTTCACACAGCCCTGTGATCGTCAGTGAAACAGATGGAAACCACGAAACAGGTGGAAACAGGATAATGGGCAGTTCTACCATATTTAAGCTTTCCCACAATGCCCATTATTATGGTATTTGAATACAGAACAATTTGGAGAACCAGCAAACAGATCTTTGTGTAACAGTTAGAAATGGATACAAACTTCGAACACTTAATTTTAAGAGCCTGTTGTGCAATGAATTGTCTGCTTACTATCGCGCACATGAACAAATACTTCCTTTATAGTCATGACTCGGGAAAACTTTCCTCTGTAAAAGAATCAGAGCTGTGCAGTGCTGGTCCTTTAGTTCACCTCCTGACTGATTCCTCTCACACCTACATACAAGCACATCCTGACACAATTTGATCTATCTGAACAGAAGCTAACCCACCCTGGAAGCTCAGTCTCCTCCTGAAATCAAATTTTCCCATCCAGATTGCTTAGCTATTTGCACACTTAAACCACAGTAACATCACGCTGTTATGCGCATTGAGGTTCCAGTAAAAGGTACCAATACAAATACTTCTTTGAAGACTGAGAAAACAGAATGCCAGATATAGAGGAATAGGGGGAAAAAAAAAAAGCCAGAAATTAGGGCATCAGTGATTTACTGCAGCACACTGAGTACAGTGCTGGGCCCAGGAGACAAACCTTTTTGTATCCAATGGCAAGATTTCCCCATAAATATCTTCAGGGCTTTTGAAAGCAAACGTGTAGTATTTCTTGAAAAGCCCTGCTGACAGCAAGATCCTGCCCAGCAGAAGACAAGCAGTCAAGCTGGGCTCTGGCATTTCCCAGGGCAGATTTGTTCCAGCTTAACTTGGGAGCTGTTAGGGAGGCAGCTTGCCCAGAGTTACTGAATAATCTATTACAGGACTCAACTGGGTTCATAACCCATGTCTTGCAACACGATGGTGAGCGATGGCAACCAAACCACCACTTCTTCTTTATTTGGTCCCTTTTCCCCGGTATGACTATGTCTATATTAGTAAGTGTTACTGGGCAAGGAAATGCTCCTGGGACCTGGAGCTGTTGCCTACACTGCTACAGCATTACAGCAGTCCCTGGTGCAGTTTTGTTTCCCACACAGCCCTTATTCCTCCAAAGGGCTCCTGGGCACAGTTTGGGAGTTTGCAGGTGCCAGAGACATTTCCAGCAGGCTGTTTGCTTGTGGCCACCCAGCTCTGGAGACTGAGTTCAGTGGTATGGACACGTGCTGTGCCATCCCAGTTTGTCCTGCTGCCAGAGGCATCTCTCTGGTGTGTTTACTAGAATAGAGTGTCTCAGTCGGTGAGTTATTTAGTATGTTGAGATGTCCAGCTCTTCAGCTAGATATATGAATCTGAATGCCAGAGCTCTTGCCAAAATGATGTAAAAATGACACATGGCTTAAAAAAGCTTGTTTCCAAATCAGCCTTTTCCCTTTAAATATTCATAATAATGATAATCAGACCAGTTGATTTATTTGAAAGAACTGCAGCTTTCCCTACAGTCTTAAATACATGCCCTCCATAGCCATAGGTGAGAATCTTGACAGATTGCTCAAATCTAAAACTACTTTGATAAAGATCATATCCTTTATACTCACTGTTTCCATGCCTTTTTTTTTTTAAATGAGCTGCACACTAAGGTGCTCTCAGAAGCCAGAATCTGACCCAATTAGGGCAAACTCTGGCTTCTTCTCTAGCACTGACCATATGCTTGGAGCAAAAAATAAAGACAGAAATCACCTCTGTCCAAGAAATTTCCATGATCTGGGATATACACAAACAAAACTCTTTGGCAAGCCCAGACAATGCACAAACAGAACTCATTGCTGCTTTGCCTCATAAAAGGTGCTTCAGTTTTAATAGCTTCTCTAAGAATCAGTATTTTACATTCAAGTACGCTTAAGAAGAGTATGAAAACAAAGATGTTCTAAAAAACACTAGCTTCTTCTTCAGAGTGTAGAAGGACTGACGGCACAATATACTTTTAGCTAGAAAGAAAACCCCGAAACAACACCATACTTCTCAAAGTAGTTTTGGTATATGCTTAGCTGCCTATTAACTGATGACATAAGCAATGGTACTTTTTGTGAATGAACCATATCTTACTTCTTCGTGCAATGCCTGTATTATTTTGTCTGTTCTACTGAGTAAGGTGCAAATTCCCGGGATGAGTAGCACATGGTATCATGTATCCTGAGAACTACATATTTTATCTGAGAGCGGGACTTTTACTTCCTTTATCACACAGCCGGAGGCAAAGTTTCATCTCCAAAGTTATGTTTAATGTCAGCAGAGTGGGTCTGCTTGAGCTGACATCCTAAATCCACTTCCCAGATGATCATCTGAATGGTTTTGTTGTTTAAAGGCCACTTCATTTATATGACTGGAGAGTAACTGTCACAGATTTTTACTTGCAATTACACAGCCAAAACTTTAAATCTTTTTGGAACTTAGCCTTTTTTTTTTTTTCTTTCTTTTAAGCCTGTGTTTCTGAACCCATTTGTACACAGAAACCTGAATTCTGTTTGCAAACAAAATCACAGAATCATAGAATAGTGTGGGTTGGAAGGGGCCTTAAATTCATCTGGTTCCAAACCCCCTGTGCCATGGGCAAGGACACCTTCCACTAGAACAGGTTGCTCAGAGCCCCATCCAACCTGGCTTTGAACACTTATAGGGATGGGACATTCACAGCCTCTCTAGGCAACCTTTTTCAGTGCTTTATCAGTGTCACAGTAAAGAATTTCTTCTGCATATCTAACCTAAATTTCCCCTCTTTCAGTTTGTACCCATTACTCCTTGTCCTATGACTACAGTTCCTGTTCAAGAGTCCTTCTCTGGCTTCCTTGTGGGCCCCCTTCACATACTGGAAGGTTGCTGTGAGGTCTCCATAGAACTTGGTCTTCTCCAGGCTGAACAGCCCCAACATTCTCAGCCTGTCTTCACAAGGGAGATGCTCTAGTCCCCTTATCAACTTTGTGGCTCTCCTCTGGAGTTGCTCCAACAAAACGCTGTGGTAGGGCTCCAGTCAGAGCACCTGTGAAGTGGCAGGACATCAACAGCAAAATCCCGCTTGTGCCCTCCCATTCCTCTCTCCAGCCTCCAGCAAACACCCACCTGTTACTTCTCATCACAGATGCAAAGATTTGTATCTCTGCTGCTCTGTGGTAAAGAAGTCACCTATAACTGCATTATATTTCAAAGTGATCACTGCTAGTGTAGTCTTATGCCAACAGCTGCGTCAGTTTTGGGGTAAGTACTGGCAACCTTAGCACCATACAAGCAGAGAAGATAACTCTGGCACCCAGCCTGGCCTGCACAGCAGTTATTTCTGTGCACACGAAACTACTTGCAACAGCAATATAAACTCACAGTTGCTCGTATCTGCATATCAGCTCGTTCAGTTCAGCATCTTCCCTTTTTGTAACACGAAGTTAATAATTTTCCTGCATTATTTAAAACCTGGGAAATATGTTTGTCCATGGAATTTACCAGTTATTCTCCTGTCTTAGTTGAAATATTTTTGTGTGAGCAGCTGGTAATTCATTTATTCAGGTAGGATTTAAATTGAAATAATCACTGAGTTTAGTATAGCTTTCTGAACCCATTAATACGTTGCTATACCTAGGCCTGTGAGTTACCACACAAATTAAAGGATGTGAAATTGACTGTTTCCCTGAAGAAATCAGGAAGGCAACCTTTGCCTGGAATAAATTGCTGGGATGTGGAGTGTCTTCTTTTCACTTGTTTTCAAACATGTAGTGGGAAAATAAAAATATATATATAAAAGGCCATGTCTTTAATAAACCACTTAACTATGGTGTTCATTTCTATTTTTATTTGCCCCATTGATTCATTACTTTATAACTTTGGAAACTGTTTGTAGAGTGGAGTCACTGAGAGGTACTAATACCCTCTCCATGTTCTTTATGTCTGGGCCAGAACATTTCTCATCGAACAGTCAAGAAACATGAGGTCCAGTGAAGTGAAACACAGGAGAAGCAAGCACAGAAAATCTTAAGAAAGAGATCAGAAAAAAATCCCCAAGCACTTTTATTACAGATAACTGGGTGGAGGACCTGTTGAATTATCCATCTCATTAAAATTTCACCACTCCCATTTGCAAGAATTTTGTTCAGGTTTTCAACAAGTACAGGTTGGGTTTGTAAAAAACATAATTTCTTGCAAATTTTGTCTATTACTTCTCCTTAAACTATTACTACCAGAGAGGAAACTGGAGCATAAGCAGTGTGTCTTTTAAGAGTGTGTGAAACAAGAAAGGACTATATAAAATAGATCTTTTGAGGGGAAAGTGATCTCACAGTATTATAAATTGCAAAGTTATTTTCCATGATAAAGAACTTATTTAGGCAGATGTAAGAGGATTGGGGGATCAATACGGAAATGCATCCAAAAGTATTATGCAGCTCAGAAAAAATATTAACTCTTTGCTCCCTCCATCATACTACATTCATATTGATCTCAAGTCTACTCATGCGGATAAAACACAGTAAGCATGGGGCATTTACTAAGTAGGAAATAACATTCATCTGACCACACTGAACAAAAGAGAAAGTGAATCAAAAGGCTCCTTCTGAAGAAAAGGGAGATTGCTAAAAGAGAACAGCAACAACAAAAAAATGCAGAGCTGAACAGAGGTGTAATCCTAACATCAAACACACTGATGACAGGAGGATCATTTTCTACTCAACACTGGCCAATGTGCCATAACAGAGGTTTCAAAATGTTCACATATTTATTTTCCTTCTGCTTGTTTTTTTCCCCTCTGAGATCTGTTTAGCTAAGGGCTGGATGTAGGGCAGAAACTTAAAAGTTTCTAAAAGCACTGCTTCATAAACCAAAATGGAAATGAACTTTGAATGTAAGCCACTCTCTTTCCCCTGAGACGGTGCTGCCTGAGAACAAGAAAAGTCTCTCTCCTCCTCCCTGCCTGTCCTATCTGAGTACTACCAAAAGCGTAGATTCTATGTATACCTCATATGAGCAAGACGTGAAAGCCCAGAGTACTTTGGGATCCTCCATCAGGGTTGTTTGGAATGTGAAGCGGTGTTAACTACTCAAAAGAAACTGGAGGTTTTGTCGGCTTTATTCAACAAAACAAGGACAATGCCGCACTATATGCAGAATTATTCCAGAGGAATTTGGTAACAAGAGTGCTATGTGTTTTTCGCTTTAGCAGCCTCAGTGTTTAAGAGAGAGGAGGTGCCAAGGTTCAGGCTGCCCATGAAACTGCAGCATTTCCCTTGGTGCGTGTAAGACTGATGGGTACAGTATTTGACCCCTCGGTACACAGTTGTGTACCGAGAGCTGTGTGAAGGCAAATACAGCAGAAACCTTGGCAGGTGCTCAAGGACTAAGGAACAGCTTAGGTGCCATGAGAGGGCACAGAGGCTCTCCAGCACCTGTAGAAGAACTGGTTCCGTCTAAGATCTTTATCTGCAGCCTGTTCTTAATATGGATAAACTGCTCTGGCTTTATTTTCCTGAGGGCTATTGTATAGGCCAAACACAGGCAGACTTCCACAGGGACAAATAAGAGTAGTACTCCTCACACAAAGGTCATGTGCTCTGCTGAAGTTTAGATCCCTGCTTCAATGTACAAGAATACTAAAGCATACCAAAGAAAACAACTCAAGATTTTCCTTAAACATGAGAAAAACCAACTTATTTTTATGCCTGCCTTGTTCTCAGTCTTAGTGAATCACTTCAGCTGAAATACTCCCAAATTACCCAGGCTGAGGAAAACAGCTGGCTTGAAAAATTTCAGTGCAAACATTAAAAATTTCACAAATACTCTGAAAATCAGGGTACTATAATGGGAACTGCTGGGCAACTTTCCTAATTGGTGGTGCTACCAATCTATTACATGGTCAGGAATTTACATGTTTTGTTTATCTCAGACCACACTACCAACTGCCCTCCAGTAAGCTAAAAATAAGCAGTAAGATAAAAACACTGTGGAAGCAGAGAGGAGGCAGAGCTGCCAGCTAAACAGGGACAAGCCTAGAAAAACTGTTCTGTGGCCAGTCTGGGCAGTGAGAGACACCAAAGGACAGTTTCTTGTGCCTGCCATGGCCTTACAAAGCTAAACCAGACACATGCACACACACATCACTCTGACAGAGAAGGTTTTCACAAATGAGTTGTCTGTACCTCTCCCAAGGTCACGTGCCTGAAACCCACAGCCAGTCAGACGGACGCTTAAATGCGAATGGAGCCGTACAGGCTGTCGAGATAAAATTATCAGTCATTTTTCAGCAGATTGAAAAGAAACCTGAGATGCATGTTCAGATTAGCTGCAAGAAATAGGATACCTGCACAAGCAACAGGCAATTTTATCAGCATGCTGTAAAGATAACTGGAGCAGGTTTCACACAAACCAACCTTTGGAGAAAGAGGCAAAACAGCTCCTTCTTCTGAGGGACTAAATAAGTATTTCCAGGGCCACATGATGACAGTGTGGTCAGGACTATACCTCAGATCTATCAGTGGGACTACAAAGAGCACTCAGCACTGAAAGTCTCCTTTCCTAATTCACTGGACACATTTAAAATGTTTCTGAAGTGACGTAAAAGATCCCACCTAAGAGCTGATCTCTTAATGTATGGTTTGCAGTTCTCAGAACAGGTGCAAGGAAGTGAAAACTGGTGAAGTTTAAGGAGCTTTTTATTTTCTGCTAATTCTAAAATGAAAAACAACAAATAGCTTATAATATGTTCTTAAGACACCTCAATATGCTTGTGCGTGTGAGCTATAAAAGGCAAAGGTTTAGAATTTTTAAGTTTCCATTGTGTAATAAATAGTGGGCACTACAGAAATTTTAGTATCTTCAGGCTGGGAAAGATTAGATTTAGGATTGCTATGATGTATTTAATTTCCTGCGGTCATAAAGTTAAGCTATAAAGTTCCTGCACCAGGTCAAGAGAACTCCTGAGACACCAGAAACTCTTTACTTCATGATGAATTAATGAGATAAAGCTGTCACTTGAAAGATTATAATACCAATGTCCTACTCAATAACCATGCTTGTACAGGATGTTGCTTTTACATTTGTAAGCGGGTTTTTGCACCTCTTACCTTTAGAAATGTGTGATCCTATCTTTGGAGTGCCTGTTACGCTAATATGAAGTGACACTTCCTTAGCTAGGGTTCGAATTTTAGTTGACCTTCCATTCGGCCCTGGACAGGTAAATGGATCGGACTGTCAATTCTGTAATAACTAGTTGAATTTCACTTTTAATAAGATTTCCAGTGCAGATTATTTTCCCAGCAGTTCTACCCATCAATTTTCTATAGGGTCAGAAGAACTGTTGTTCTGGATCATGAATTGCATACAACAGCATAAAAGAAGGATAAATTACAAGTACAAGACTTGATAAATAGAAGACAAAAGATAAGGAGTTCACCTTCAATAAACAGTGGAATTGTGACTACTAAGGTCTGGCATTGAAAGCAAAACAGGAGACACTTGGTAAAGAGAGTTACATTTCAGTAGTGTGACCGCCATGTAGGCTTTCCGTGGCCTTCATTCAAAGATACAGCTGCTCAGCATCTCTGAAAATTAGACATAAAGGATAATACTGCATTTAAAGACATGGAAAGTTTATGTATGCAATGCACTGTCTTTCACCACCAATATTCCAAGAGCATAAACAGGGTTATTTTATGAATGAAAAATTAATGCATTTATGAATAAATGGATGTACTTTCCAAAAAGCCATTAGGGCAGAGAAAAGTAGGGTGTCAAAAGAAGGGTGGTTCTATTCCTAACACTCAGACAGTCTGATCTCTTTCAGGGTTTGATCCCATGAGGAAAGGTAAAGCACAAAGCTATCCTGGAATATCTTCATTTTGGTCTCTGTCGAAGACCATCTTCCCTCCCTGCTCCGCAAGCACACATATCCAGTTTACTCAAATTTGCATCAGAGGCAGAAGAGATTTGGTTTAAATTATAAAGGTTTCATGGTATTATCATGCTGGTGTGATAGATTTAGTCAAGTTTCACTAGATAAACTCCCATTATATGCTTGTCATTTTAAATCGCACTACAGGAATCACAGCTACTGTATTTGCCAATATGATAAGTGGAAGTGATATAGGTGGGAAGCAACTTAGTCATTACACAGTCTTTTCTTCCTAGAAAAACAGGAATTTCTTTTGCCCAAACTTTAGAACTTAAAAAAGAAGATACTTTGCAAGTGTTTCATTTGTTCTCTCCTACTGCTTTTGCCACCTCCTACAGTATTTGGAAAGTCCTGCTCTTTATTTAAAAGCTATCAGACATGGCTAATAATTCCCCAACACATCTCTCTGACTTGTTTTCTATGTCAACAAGAGAAACTAAATCACCCAGACTGTACCTTCATTCCACTCGTGCAGTGCAAAGTTGCTTCAAAACAAATGCAGTTCTGCAGCTGGTCCTCTCCCTTGCCCTGTTTCCCCTCCAAAGCAGGGGAGCTGAGGGAGAGATTCTCAGGGAAGCAGAACAGTGCTCTGCATCACTGCCTGGTGGTGACAGAATTCTTAATGATAATAATAACGATATTTCTGCTCAAGATCGAGACCCTGTCCTAGAAAGGTCTCCTGTTCACCGCCTTCTCCATAAATGTACACCATCCAGGGAATGTCTTCATGGGCCATGACTGACAGACCCCAACTTCTCTGCTTCCTCCCTGAGCTGTCCAGGTACAAGGCAGCTCTAAGTTGGTTTCAGCTTCAGCAGTTGTTAAAATACTGTGCATCATCACTGGGCACAGTGTGGTGCTAACTGAGCTCTGCAGCTTGTGACTGGCGTTGGAGAACATCCTACCACCCTCAGGAAGGGACAGAAGGGAGCTCAGGTTGCCATCTACAGACATGTCCTACATCTGAATGAGGAGTGGGAACATTACACCTTTACACAGGCAATTCAAAACAAGGTTCCTTGAAGCTTTCTTCATTCCCTTCTTTTGTTTCTTTTTCTGTTATTGGTGGCTTTTACAAACATGTATGTCTGAAGCCAACCCCGGAATAAAGCCTTGTGAAGAAATGATAGCTCAGCTGGATTTATCAGACTTTCATTTATTTGAGAAATCTGCTTACAATGACAACTGACCCTGATTGTGAAAGTGTCTCAGCAGGCAAAGCCCTTGCCCATGAGAAGTTCCGTAGAAATGAAGAGGAACCAAGCACACTGTGGACTTCCCTTTAAGACAAAAGCTTGTAGAATGCATCTATAGACATATATCCACGTATGTGTATATACACATGCATGCATATACACTCACACTATAGAGGTACTAGTGTATTTGAGCTTTTCCTTTTCAAATTTGTGACAAGGGTGTGAGGATGGAAGCTTAAGAAAGTTTTGAAATGTCACAAACATATTCAGTGAAAATGTTTTTCACATCATCCTTGTACTCAATGTACAGTATTAAAAAAACCCAACAACATTTCAATGGCTGACTCCTTATAAATGATTAATGTATTGTATTGCATGTAAGTGCTGTCCTGTTTCTAGGAATATCTTGTTGAGTAATATTCTTGTTTGTGATTCATATGCATATTCTTTTATAATCGCAGTGAAATAACAGTTTCTGGGGAAGTGGTTTTCAAAAGTTGGTTGGGTACTACAGATCAAAGTACAATAAAACTTACATGGAAGCAAAAATTGTGCATGAACAACATCACCAGCTTTTACAATGGACTGAATAAACACACGTAACTATGAACAGGATGGACTGAATTCTTCATTCTGGCAATTAATCGCGGAAGGCTACATTCAAATGAACAGGCTGAGTAGATAAGCTTGAACGTATCACCATAACCATCTGCTTCAAAAACATACATATACATGCCTAGGTTCCCATTGGCAGGGAAATTCTCACTGCAAGATGTCAACACTGATCTTTACATGTAGCATTTGGGATCCTATATACAAAGTAAATGCACATGTAAAAGCAGCCTCAGCAAATAGTAATGACTAAACCAGGCAGACTTTATTTCAGTGAGTAGAGAGGTAGCAAGAGCAGCTGGGACAACCTCAAGTTCATATCCCAGCATTATCAAGAAACAGAAAACACCACCAAATATGCCAGATATGACACTTCAAGATCTAATCACCTGTTTCATTTTAGTGAGGGAATACATTAAGGCAGTGTCTGGGAATGACATTTTGCTTGGCTGTTTGAAATAAAAGGAAATACTTTCCGTAAGCATGGAGTAAGCAGAGCAGTGAACAACTCTAACGGCAGATCACCTCCAAGGTCAAACAAAATTCCTCACAGTGACTGTAGAACTTCTACTGCTGCCCATGCAACCCTGGTGGTGAGTCCCGAATTTCACCCATCAATGCCAAAAACTAGAAAACAAATGGATTTCCAGCTTAGCCACCTGCATCGGGAACCAAATTGTTCAGCTGTGGAGCTTTGGCATTTTTGTTAGTAAAAGTAAACTGCAAGTGAAGTGATCAGCCAGGAAGCAGCAGCCTTTGTGGAATTACTCAGTCATCCAGACTGAACACATAGGTTAGCTTATTGCTTCCCAAATATAAAATAAAAATAAAATATGAAGAAGAAAGCCTAAATCTGATTTAAACAATGGAGGAAAAGAGCACAGAACAAAATGTGACAGAAGTAAAGGATTTTTTTTTCCAGAAAATTAAACAGCTAGAATAAAAATTACAGAATTGTTCAGAATAAAAGGAATGCAGCAAATAATATACTTTACCTATATAAAGTTTGGTTTTGAGTAATTGTATTGAAATGCAGTGTTTTGAATGCAATATCCAAATATCACAATACTCCCTTAATACAGAGCTATATGGATCTTATTTTGTCAAACTAAACTACAGAATAAAGAAATCTTAGAGGCTTAAATTGCTCTGGTACTTCTGTATAGCCTCTTTACAGAAATAGTAAGCTAAAATATAATGTGAGAAAAGCAGCAACTAAGGACACTCCAACTGAATGTCTTTCTTCATTCCCAGGTGAACAGAAAGCTCCATGACTTGTGTCCAAATATTTTGAAAGCATCAGTACAAAGGAGTGACAGGTATTAAAGACACCTCCTACCATTCACAATTACATGAACCGTGTCAGTTTGAAGAAACATTTTTCCCCCCTGCTAGGGTATTTATTTTCATTCCCCTCAATAACAATCTAGTCTTCTATGGAATGCAATGGAATTTTAAAACTTGAAATGTGAAGGTCATGAACTGAATTAACACAAAGGACAAAAGAAAACTTAAAAATTGTAGTACTGATATTTATACAGCAGTTTAAAAGGCCATAATAATTAAAAAATCTGTGTAATTGTTTGTGTATATGAAGGGCTTCAGAGGGGATGAAAAATGTGAAAGATTTTCTGTGGCACCAATTGCAGTAAAATTTGATGTGCCTTGTAATCCCTGGATGAACTGCAAGGGCCTGCCTGCAGGACCAGGTCCTGCACTAGGAAATGCTATTCTTTCACTGGGAGAGATCCACAGGCAAGACAGTCCAGCCATGTCTGCCTCTGCTGTGGATGTCAGGAGCCCTGAGAAGTCTCTGTGTGTGTGCCAAGGTGCCATCCAAAGGCAAGGGGCAGAACCAGGTGGGACCATCCCTATGTCCTGCCCTTGGGCTGCACTGGAGGAAATCCAGAAACACCTGCAAAAAGAGAAGTATGGTGCATTCAACAGGCTCCTTGGTCCAGACAGTGGAGCGACCAGGACTGCCCAGCTGCACTGCAAAAAGTACCTGCTGTGCTGTTTGCACCTACTCTGGAAGATGTGAGGCCCATTCTCATCACTGCTGTGGGATCACAGGTTAAGGGTGGCATGTTCCTATGTTTCTATCTACCCTCTCAGATATCATCTCTCGCTCACCCTGAGTGCAGTCAGCAGGATCACTCTCACCATGTCTGGCATGCTATGTAACTCCAGTGCTGCCTGTGCTTTCATGCTCTACTGTTACACAGTAAAAACAGGGGAGGTTTTCTGCTGAGACAACAGTCCGTACAAAGCACTACCAGAAAGACCCCAAGCCACCCACAACAAGAAAAGAGAATTCAGGGTGCACAAAACAACTTTACGCTATTAGTAGCATTGTGTGAATAACTTACTGGCCCTTTTCTAACTCTACCTTTTAGTGCTTTAGCACCCAAAGGTATTAAGAAGCGCTCCAAATGCCTGAGTCTGACTCTAAGAGGCTAAAAATCTTAACAGGAATTGCATATGGAATTCCCTTTCTTTCATAAGCTTCAGAAACACATGCTTTGAAATCCCCAGTGTTCTTCCATCAAAAAATGTTGAGGTGAATAAATGTAACAAAGAGCAAAGGTATTACAGGGAAGACTCTTCTCTGCCTTTCATTACATTTTACAGCTGCTCACATTTGTACCATGAGTTCAAAGCCTGAACACAAACTCTGTCACTATCTGACAAAAACTTTACGCTCTGTATCAAAAAGCACCCAACCACATTTTCAACACCATTTTTTAATCTCCAAGAAGAATATTTTCAAACATTAATCGTACTTCTCAAAGCCACTGCCAGTACCCAAGCACTCCCCACAAAGACAGTTAACTGCACCCTACCCGTAGAAATGATGCTCCTCCGACCGCTTGCTCTGTTCCCTGCTTCTTCTGCCTCAGAGTGCTCAGATCAGATCCTGCCCCAGAGAAAAAGCAGAGTCAAAGGCTTGCGACACTCAGAGCTGAGTCCTGGAGTCAGGCTGCAGGAGGATCAACGAGTACTGGGCTGAAGCAGCATGGAAGGGAGACATATCAAAGTATTCTACTGCTCAACCACCATGCACAGGTAATCCCAGAGCATCTCAATGTGAAACTGCTAGTCACCATCTGGTGATAAAATAGGAGATGCCAAGTGAGTTAAAGCAAGCTTGTGCATACCAGGATATTTTACTTACACTACGTAATGAAACCCACTGTCACCTCCATTCATACTGTTGTATCTTTCCCACTTGAGCAGTTTTATACAACTTTTTCTCTCCTTTGCTTCAGTTACAAGCCAATTTCATCTTTCCACCACACACACACATGCAAATAACCTTCCAATTCAAGATGCTTCTACTATGAAAGGAAGTTAAGTGCAAAAGAGAGCAGCTGAGACCTACAAAAGTCATGTCACTCCTAAAAACAGGCACAGAAGTCAGCCAATGGGATGAATTTGCTAAACAAGGCAGAATTAAAGGGTTAAAAAAAAGACAGGACTCTGGCTCTTTCCCTACTTCACAATTCCTGGGTGTGCATTAATGAATCCTGGGACAGTGACGAAATTAGGCGTAGCTGACCTTTAAACGAATGAATAATTTCGTAACATGGAGAGGTGTTTTACACACATGTACAGCTTTAAACACCCAAAGTGCTCTGCTTCTAATTATTTTTGCTACATATGAAATATTTGAGGAAAATGTAGATGGTATCTCTAATTTGTTAATTACCAGCTGGCTCCTACTGTGCATTATTAAGCTACTATGGCAGTGACTAATGCCTCTGACAATACTAAATTACCAACAACACCTTGTGGAGGAATGTGACCTGAGCAGCCTAGAAAGGACTAGCCGCAGGTGTTTATTTTCACATAAAGATAGTTTATTAACTCAGGCATAAGACAACAAACCTTAAATACCACAGGCACGTGTCCAGAGCAGGAGGGCTGCACCCTGAGCCCCACAGGCAGCCTACCCCGTGGGCACCACCATGCTCTGTGGCACCTGCATTTCACACTCTCTGCTCATGGGACAGATGTGGAGGAAGAAGAGCACCCAGATTTCTCTCTGGAAGTGTTTTAGATGTAGTGGGCTTTGCAGCCGTTGCCCTCTGCTTGGTGACTTCAGGAGGGATGCTGGATGTGCAGGTGGTGCTGTACCTCACATTGTTCATGACTCCTCCACTTCCAGCCCAGCAGTCCCAAAGGCTGCATGCCCACACTAGCCCATCGCAGAGGCTCAATGTCAATGTGAGTTTGTGCACCCCAACAGGTCTGGGCCCTATGCCATCCCTTCATGCAGTTCAGTAATTCCCTGACGTGAAGCACACAAGGCAACTCCTGCTGAAGTGAAAGCAGGGTGCAAGGCTGCTCAGCTGCAAGGCACACCAGGCAAGAGGTCTGAGGGTCTCAGGGATGGCACGGACTTTGAACCAGGGAAGATGAAGATGAAGGAAATGTAATTGCTCATAGAAGGTTCCTCTGCACAGCTGCAGCCCAAGCACAGCCATTTTCCTCTCACCTTTGAATACAAGCATTTTTTTTCCCTTCTTTTTTTTTTACGCATTGCACGTTCTGCAAAATTGTTTAAATTAATAACATTATATCTTGGACAGGAACTTACACATCTCAGTCCTAAGTGTGTGAAATAACATTACTCTCCTTTCCAATCCTCTTGGAGTGGTTAGGAAAGCCAGTCTTCTCTTGTGCAGTTGCATTATAAAATTGCTGAACAAACCTATTCCGCTATAATGGGAAGGGACATTTTTCTTCCCTATTGTAAGTAGGTCAATGAAAACATGATGTTGTGAGGATGAAACTGTTTTCCTCTGTCTTCTTCCCCCAATGGCAATTTCAAATCATTCCGATTTAATTATGTCTGTAGTGTTAGCTATAATAACATTGTAAGGTTATTAACAACTGATGCATTGGTGGTCCTAAAGTCTGGGGTTTGTGCTTCCTTGTGGGCTTCTTTGAGCCTCAGGTATACACATGCAATTCCTACACATGGCATGTCATTGCACAGTTAAAACCTGCAAAGAAATCTGGATGTGAAATGCAACACATTATGAGGCACAAAAATTTAACTCTCAGCTCTGAGATTCACACTGAGCTTCTGCATCAATGTGATCTTTTTAAGGATGAAATTCTGACTACCATCTACTCTAAATTTGTGAATAGTGAACTTGCTCTGAATTAATACTGGCATAAACAAAGCCAGAGTATTTTCAGTGGAACCATTCCAATTCACAGTACCTGGAGACTTCTCTGCATGCGTTTCATCAGGAGGGGATTAACCAGTATCTAGAGAAACATTTAACTTGCAGCTATAACAGAATACTAAATGCAAATTAAAGGCTATTGGCAATAAAAAAATACATTTGAGGGGAGAATACCCCTCTCCTCAATGAGAAAAAAGGAAAGAAATTACATTACATTAAAGAGAATACATAATGCCTGAAGTATTACCAAAAGAAATGTTAAAAAACAAAATGGGTGTTGCTTTTCTACTGACTTCCTCTCTATTTTAGAACAGATGGTGTAAATTAGTTTTGTTGACATTATCTGAAAAAAGAAGAAAGTAATTAATTCACTCCACGTAATGCCTGTTATAAGCTCTCACTCACACACACAAGCATTCCAAAGGCCCCCTTCTGCAACTAAAGGTTTGCCACAGCAAAGGTTACACACTCTTACAAGCCACTGATTGTATCATTATTCTGAAAACAACAGGCCTGCCTAGGACAGTAAAGCTAAGCACATACAAGTGGACATCACTGTGTCCTCAGTGTGAAATTTTTACCCTGTAAAAACCCCATGACTTCAAAGGAAACTCAGATTTCAACTGAAGAATCCAATTACATGTTTCAAATTTAGGATGGACTGTCAAGTGCCAGCTGACAAAGTCATGTCCCCAAGTATTTCAGGACAATGATATTTGAGCTGAAATGCTAAGCCAGCTGTTTATGCCTAACCACTTACCTAAGGAACATTTCAAAATGAGGAAATTATATGATGATTAAGTGACTCTTGCACTTCAGCAAAACACATTTCACTCTGCAGGGAGATTTTTGCAACCAGAATTCAGGCAGCGTGTCTATCATTAAAGTAATTCCATGTGCAGTATTATCACCAGTATCACCAAATCACAGGGATGGTAGAAAAGATATCTAATCCACCTCCCACTGTGAGACAAGTCAGATACATTTCAATCATGTTTATTAAAGCCATTCCTTACACTCCCAGAGATGGAGACTCCAGAAGAACCACTGGCAATGTATTTTGGGGATAACACTTTCCTATGGTTTGCCTCATCTTTCTTGCTTCACTTTAGATCCGTTTCTCTTTGTCTGTGGCACAGAAGAGATTAGTACTGTTTGCAACAGCCTGTTCTGTCTGTGCTTGAAAAACTGCCCGTCTCCTACTCACTCCTCAGCAGGCACATCTTCTTCAGGCACAGAAAACATAAACCTTCTACGTATTTCCCCTGGGGCATGTCCTACGGATCTCTGGTCATTTTTACTGCCCTCTTTTCCACATCCAAAGTGGTCATCATTTTCTTTAACAGCAGTGCTCCAAACTGAGCACAGGATTCCACTGAGCACTCTCCAATGTGGGGATTGCTACCTGCAGGCTGTAGTACCATATGCATCCCAGTATCATGCTTTCCTTTTTTCCTTTCTATTGTGCAACAGCTCAACATTGCCAATTCATGTTCAGCTGGAGATCCACGGTAGCCCTTTTCCTTTCCTGAAGAGCTGCTGTCCCACTTGCCAGTACTGGAGCCAAGAGCTATGAACACACAGCCCAGTGAACCCTCTGGATCTACACACTACCACTGCAGCCTCTGTGCCCCTGGGGAGCCAAGCGTGCCCTTGCCATGCTGCCTCATGAAAGGCATCAAGTTGTGTGTGGTTTTTAATTAGCACACAGTTCAAAATACTGCAAATCCATCAAGGACTTGGCCAGTATTTACATAAACTTCCTCCCCTTTTTATTTGCTCTACCCACCAGGAGCAAGGTGGAAAAACAAGTAGGGCTATTTCTTCCAAGGCTGAAATACCCAATTTTGTGTACTTGCTCTATATTGAGCCTGTCAGTGTAGACAGTCATGCCTTGTATAAGCCCAAGCAGTCACCTACAATGGTGTACAACAAAAAAGAGATGGGACTAATGACCTGTGAAATAGGTATGGACAGACCTGGCTAGGCTGGGGTTGCTTTCTGGCAAAGCTTGGTTTCTCCTGGACATAACACAATGGATGACTTATTTACTACTTTACACAGACAGTTACAAAACCTGAGGCATTGTACACCAGGAATTGATTTCCGCTTTCAGAAAAAGAGAGTGGCCTGAAACATTATCAGTCTATCTTCTTACTTTATGACTTTTTCATAGAGAATACACTGTTTTGATGAAAGTGGATATTAAAAACTCGAGCAGCAAAGATTAGGTCCATTCAGTCCACATTACCACTGAGTTATGAACAACTGCATGTGACTGACAGAAGACACATTCCCTGAACTTCCATGAAAATGTACTGTCCTGTGAAGAGTTTACCTCAGCCTGGAAACTAATTTTTTCCTTCAAAAAGTCTTTAAACTTGACACTTTTAATTCTTAACACTTCTAATTCTATTTAGGAATACATTACCAGATTCATGCAGATGAAGAACTTATATTTGCTTGGATTCTCTTCAACCATCCACTACCTCATTTATTTATTTAACTGTATGATTAATGAAATCGTATTTACTATCACCTAGAGTCACATAATTGCTTTTTGCCATCATCATTTTAGAAAAATTTCCTCTGCTTACCCCCACTTACTACTGTAAAACCTTTTTTCAGTTGCTCTGCTAAATTTTATGGCTGACCTGAAACTTCATATATCAGATATTAGAGTCAAGCTGAATATATTATTTATACATTTTCAGCAATATTCAAAGCTAAAGTTATTGAAAAGAAATAGTTTTACCTGCTAAAAGAAATCTTTTACCATTCTTTTGCTGAGAAGCATTCATTCCTCCATGCTTTCACACAAAACCTTAAAATCTGGCAGGAGGGTACAACTGTTACCTTTCTGACACTATCAGTGAACAGCCATTCAACTTATTTACAAAAGTCATATTTCATCCCCCAAAGGATGAAATATGGGGACCTTTAGAGCTTACACGTGCAAGGGATTGCTCTACCAGCTGACGGGCTGCACCTTTGCTGATGACTTCTGTTTTGAACTTGCATGGGTCTATGGGAGACATGCTCAGGGGGCTCCTTGCAAGCCACACACAACCTCTTGTATTTGAAAATGTATCTCTTCCAGAAATTTCCTCCCTAACAGAGACTCTGTAGGCAAGCAGAGGAGACAGAGCAAGGGCTTTTGCTGAATTACCCCTTCTGGAGGTGCTGCCAGCCTGCCCCGATTGCTGTGACTATGTGTTTGATGGGTCACCCACTATATGTCTGGAATCAGGGGGGAAACAACGTAGAAGTTCAGATGAAGAGGCCTGGAAGATGGCAGAGACATGGGAAGCCAAGATGCAGAATAAGTTGTAGGGGAAGTAATGTGATAGATGGCATTATTAAAAGTAGGGTTTTTTTAAGAAGTAAAACATGACTTGTTTACAGAATAGCCTGGTAGAAAACATATCTTGATGCTCAGCTCTGTTAAGCTCTCCTTGCATTCCTGTACCAACCAACATAAGACAATTTGTACCTGCATTAAACTGATGTGATTTATTTTCCCTAATGAGATGTGCAAATTGATTGAACTTTCAAGAACAAAAATAAAACCATAAAACACTTTGCATTTTGTTTGATCTGTTTGGAAACATGTTTTGTCGGTGTATATCCAAAGAAAAGTGAAATATTTGTTATTGTAATAGTAATTAAAAATATACATCAAATACCAAGTGCTTTCACACTTGGATCTATGACATGCTTTATTTCCTGGCTTCTAGTCTGCAAAGAACTGGCCAACTCTCCCAGACGAATTTAATTTCTCAAGTAGGTGAGAAAGCTTTCAGTCATACAAGATAGCTAGGAGTTCATGTTAAAAAAGTGACAAGATTTCAGAACTATCAACTCAGAAGTTAAAAAATATTTAAATCAACGTGTTGCCTTTGTAATTTAACATATTTTTTAGATGTAAAGTTAGTAATTCTCAAGTCAATTTAGAGGAAAAAAGAATGTTCTAAAACCAGGGAATGGAGTGTATTTTCATATCACACAACTGATACAGTAGGTCTCTTAATCCAATATAAATGAGTTGTGCATTAAAAAAAAAATGGAGGGAAAGAAACACATGATAGCTAAACTATCACTCCTTTATAAATATGCAAATAATCAAAGCATTCCCTGATCATCTTCTGAGGATAGTCACATTAGGAATGAACATGCACTGAAAAGGTAGTAATTGCTAGAAAGCATACACTTCCGTTAAATGAGATATTTTTAAAATGCAGTACGAAAGCCTAAGATTACTAATTCTATCTGCAGCTGTTACTCAGTAATGAGTACTTAAGGACAACTTTACTCCAAGCATGTTCCTCTGTGCTTTGCCTGTGCTTACTTTCACTGTATTTAAAAGAACTAGTCACAAGTTATCATTAAATTGCTTTTAAAGCCTACTTGCTCACAGACTTTTCTTTCTCTGCTGCTTCATTTTTCTACCCCTCCCCTTTTTTCTTTTGAGGTTCCACTGAGTGTAAATGTTCTTACAAATTTACAAGGAGGTATTTCACACCAGACTAGTCTTATACTTACAACAGATATAAAAGAAAGAATGCAGCACTTAGGTACTACCCTTTGTCCCTTGATCCTGAAGCACTTCACAGACCTGGGCAAGTATCACTGTCACCACTTTCAGAAAAGGGTATGCCAAGCCCCTTACAAAGCTTGTCAAAGATCACAGGCACAGAAGCTGATTGCCCCAGGGAAGGTTATGTTCAGCAAGCAGATACCACCATGCCAACAAATAAATTAATAACTAAAGATTCATTCTTTCCACTCCTTTCCTATCTCTTCATTACTCAGAGTATAATTCCCAATTCAAGTTTTATAGCAAGAGACCATGTAATTGGTTCAGACACAGGAAAGAGACAGTAAAACTCAGTTTCCTGTAATACCCCCTGCCAGGGAGGATGGTTTTTTCAAGACTGTTAGGTATTAGCCATTCTCTCAACTACCACAGCTGCAATTAGATGCATTTTTAAGCATCCTATTAGTGGAAAGTATTGCTGTGTTTCCAGGTAAAGTCACTGCATACCGTAATAATTAGCCAGGAAGTACTTTATTTCCTGACACACCAGGAGCCGGAATGAATAGTAAATGCAGGAGGTCTGACACCAGCTGGACTGGCAACTTCCCTGGGTTTCCACACATGGATTCAGAGGTGATAACATGGCTGCATAGGACATCATAATTGCATTAGGTTTGAGTGTTTTTGAGGTTTCTTTAGAGAAGTACAAAATTACAGAATTGATGCTTTCTACAGTGAGAGCACTGTATAAAGCATTGACTGTCATACTCTGCCAAAACAAATTAGCTGCTGTTGCTGGGAGCAGATCCATTAGGACCCAAAGGAAATTGTATCACTATAAGCTGCTTCTACGTACTCTTGAGCTCAGAAAAATACCAGCACATTGTCAGGGAACGCTGGGGAAGCAGTCCTTAAACTCCTTACCAACTGGTTCCTGATGACACCCCTATTTTCTTATTTATGGCAAAATGATCACTGCAAAAAGCTTGAAGAAGAGGCTAGTAGCTAAGTTTTACAAAGGAAAAAAAAAGATCATGACAGAAAGAAAGAAAATGTGAACCATGTACAATAACTGTGAAGTCTAGCAAGGAGGGACTTTTAACACCCACCAGCATATCCCTGCCACTGGCTTTAGCACAGTTTGCAAAGAAAGAAGTGTAAGATTTATTAAAGGAAAAAATGCTCAAAACCATTTTCACCTCAGAGACCATGATTTTTTTTAACTCCCACCACAAAGTCACTTACAACTTAATGGCAACAAAAAAAGGAGGAACCGTGACCTGCCTCCTCCAGAAGCAGACATGCTACTGGCTGTGTCAAAACAGCACTTGTCCCAAAGAGACATCAGTCAGCTCCTCAGAGCAGGAAACCATGGCATATGCTAGTGATGAACACTGTAACAGCATCAGAGTAGCACCTCAACCACTCACACAATACACAAAACCAGGATGCACCAGTTTCTGCTATAGTCCTGTGCTTCCCTCATTAGTGTTCTGTCCCCTGATTGATCTTCTGAAGATCAGCAGCTTCATGTCCTCGCCTCTCTCTATAGCAGCAAGAGGTGGGGGCCGGGGCAGGCTCCCTCTCATCCTCCCATCCCCTGTGTCTCAGCAGCGCTTCTCCATTTTCCCCTGTGTGAGGACAGTGGGGGTCCTGGGAAATGCAAGGAAGGGAGGCTGCAGTGAGAAAAGAAGTCCAGGAGATCAAGGAGTAGAGGGTGTTACCATTCCTAGCAACAGCTTGTTACAAAAGCCTGTAGGAAAATGTCTCCTTCTCTCCTTCCTCCCTCCCCACTTCCCAGCAAATCCTAGTCACCCTAGGAGCACAGGGCTAGGCTGGGAGGACAGGAGAGAAGGAGGGCGAGAAGAGAGGTCCCAGTCCCTGTGTTGTGCTCTGATAAAGCTACCACACCCATATCCAAAAGCCTCAGCAGTATCATGCAGCTGTATAATACCATCATCACTCAACACATGCAGTACCATACACACCCCAACCATGAAACTCATCCTGGCCAAAGATTTTTCCTTTCAGCAAATATGTCAATATTATAATAATTTAGAAATTATATCAAATACAGCAACATTTTCTACGGGGAAGTATCAGTTTATTGAAGATTTTCCATTTACTGCTAGGACAACTGGAAGATGTGGATTATATAGACCAGAATATACTTTTTAAAGTCAATCCAATACCACATTGCAGTTACCCTGTGAACTCCCTGTTCCTGGATCAGATGCTTATTCCCTTCCAGCAGTGAGGTATTTCAGGCAGCGTCACTTCCCAGAATACAAAGCATGTTTTCTTGTGACAAAGCTCTCCAGTGCCTCTTGGACATTTAATTATGGGAGACGGGTCTCAGATAATGAAATGGGAACATCATGCTCCTGAACTATAACTTTTGAAAAGCAATACACTGTGGTAGGGAAATGCAATTTAATTTTGAACTGACTCAGGAATTTCCCATGGAACATTAATTCTATTTTCTGCTCACCTCTGAATGTCAGTCTATTTTTCTCTTTCAGTTTAGGAAGCTTATAAAAGGTGCAGAGAGCCCCTACTTCCAAATATGTGGATTCTTCTTCCCTCCCTGGGGACTCCATAGCCCTGGTGAGGGTGCATCTAAAAACAGAAGCCTATTGTGTCAAGCCTTATCAGAGGTGATGCCTAGCCTGAGGAACTGCTACCTAGATACCCAACACAGAGAAGTAACAGAGGTATTTCCATCCTCTTCTGGTTTGCAGGGGCTCCCAGAGCTCACACAACTTGCCTGAAGCTGCACAGGATCCTGTGCAACAAGAAGAAACTAACTACATCTTTACCAAGACCCACTGCAAGTTTTACTCATCTTGAGAGTTTTTGTTTCAAAGGTCTTCCACTTCAATACCAAAACAAATATTACAGTAATTCCTTGGTGTAAGCAACTGTTGGCCTGGAAATTTAGCATGGGACTGAAGTGCTGAGCTGGTCTGAGCTTATTAAAAGAACTACTATAAACTATAAGAGAACTGACTTAAATGTCACTTCTCACCCCTGCATTTGTTTTTTTCCAGATTTACCTTAAAGGTTGTCTACTTCCTTCTTCTTCATAACCTACACTTAACCATGCAGAAAACAATTCACAGCAGATTTGCTCAAATATACCCAGATGCTTGGCAAAATTTGATCAAGCTGATCAATAAGGACGAACTTGATCAAATGCAAGAAAGGTACCAAAACATACCAGACACATCGAGGAACCGTTTCTGTTTTAGGTCACTCAGTTCCACATATTTTGCAAGACACAGACTGCCATTATGTGAGCCTTTTCAGCACTGGTATCTCTAACCAAAAATGTTAGGCGTTTCAGTTATCCGCAGACAGCACCTATTTCCTATGGTTATTATGGGCAGCACTAACATGTCAGGAATTCTGAGTATGTTTGGGTGAACTGCCACCAAGTCCAAAGTTAGTAGCTCCTCTACTATGACTGTAAAACACACGTGCCCAGAATAAATGGTAAAAATGATGGTGACACTTGCTCAAAGCACAGATTCAGATGAAACTCTCAGACTACAAGTTCTTGCCATATAACAAACATTATATCTAATTTTCTGCTGAGTTTCTGTATTTTAAAATTCTTTTGGGTATAGGAACATCAAAACTTCCCCAGAAATATCTGACAAACTGCCTGAAAAAAACACTGATCAATGAGGCAATGTATCTGCTAGATACTGAAACTACTGATAAGTTCTAGAAAGAATATGATAGTCCGAATCTTCTTTTTTTTTTACTTACAAATTCACTAAATGAGGACTACCAGGAGAATGCACACATTTTTAAATTACTGCCAGATGGACTTTGTTCAGAGAAAATGAGAGCTAAAATATTTTAAAAAAAGAGAAAACCAAACCTAAAACCCCCCAAACTCCAAGTAAAAAGCACTATTTGGGAACAAACAAACAGGAAGGTTAAATTTAATTAACCCTGTGTTGTGATCAAATTTACCCATGAGGAAACAGTTCCTAAGTGAAACCATTGCCAAACAAGCAAGCAAACACTGATTACATCATCTCGAACATCGAAAACAACTTGCTTTTCAACTCTCTAATAATAAGCAGCACTTCAATCAGCATGCACTAATGAAGAGCAAAGATATGTAGCAAAAATCATCTGATAGAAAAACATCTCTCCAAACTCTAATGGCAAAATTCTTAAAGCCCAAGACTCCCTAGGTATTGCAAGAAAAGTAATCCTGTGAGCTAACTTCACTGAGAAATAAAGCTCAAATGATCCATATGGGGAAAATGGGGGACTAAATCGCCCAGGAATAGCATTACTTAAGTATCTACCTCATCCTAGAGAACTGTTAGAGTGCTCTGAAAGCAGCAGGAAAGCCCAGAAGGACCACCACAGCAAATGCATGCAAAGGCAAGCTTCCTACTTACCCTACTGGATGTACCATGATCTCTTTTGCCACCTTAGTAATTCCAAAGTATCCAGAATGATGTTATTTTTAAGAGAATATTAGAGTTGTTAGAGGAGACAGAGGCAAGCTGACAAGCAGAGCTTTGCAAGAAGCCAGGCAGAGAGGGATGAATTTAAACCCTGGCACACGATGCTGTGTATTCTGCGTCTATCTTTAACTTCTAAATGATTTGGTTTCACATTCCTCTGAAGTCCTGCTGGCAGATGCCTTCGTGGAGCTTTACCAATCGCAGGCACTCAGCCCCCTCCCCTTCTCTATCCCTCCCCCTCCTTCCCTCTTTTCCTCCCTCCTTCCCAAGCC
>VWZF01000204.1:1857353-1901309 GCA_013396755.1 Sclerurus mexicanus | reverse complement strand
TTTCCCCCCCCCCCCCCAAGCCTACCCCTCCCCCCCCACCCCCCCACCCCCCCCTCTACACACACACACACACACACACACACACACACACACACAAACACACACACCCCGGGTTAGCTGGCAGGATTTCACGGACTTCCAGCCTTGGCTGCCCGCTGCTGGGAGCCAGCACCCAGCGAGCAGCTCGACATGGTGCCTTCGGAAATCTGGTGTGGCTCAGCCTTCCCCTGCTCAGTGCAGAGGTACCTGCTTGCACCCACTTGGGCAAAGTCCCTGAGTCCCAGCATCACTGACTGACTGGTGGTCCAAAGCAGGACCCCTGGGAAATATCTTCCACAGGGGACTCCAGGCACAACCTGGAGGGGTGCGAGGGTTGGGGCAAGGCAGCAATTCGTGCTCTGATGGACAAAGCTTCTGCAGAGACTAATATCTGGATGCCTACAGCACTTCTGCCTGCACAGGGAGTTTTACTGAGGAAGGATGTATAAACAAAAAAAGCCCACCAAACAATATTTTACCGGATCTTGAATTCAAAGCTTCTAAAGTTCCTCTCTCAGTCATTCTGTGGCTCCTTATGATATAAGGAATCAATAACTGATATAATGTATCAATAGGGAACTAGCACTGAGAGGGTTAATAGAAGTAATTGTAGGGGCTTTTGCTGAAGCTGCAAAGATAGACTGCATGGTTGAGACCATAATTAACTACAAATATAAAAACAGGGAGTATGTTATGGTTGCCATCAGTACCTGGCCTTGAAGCTTCAAAAACTAAGATAAATCAGGAAATAAGTCAAGAGAGTAAGGCAATTATAGAAGTTTGCTAATTAGACTGGTTTGAGTTGCCAACAGAACCAGTTTGAGTTACTTTTTGAGCCAAGTTGAAAAGGACACAGCAAGGAAGACCCACAATCTTCATCCCCAAGACCCCCGAAGACCCCGGCCCAGGAAAAATGGAAACCAATGCACAAACTCAGATGGGAAGAGTGTGGGGCGGAGAAAATGGAAATTACTTCTTGGAACTAATTAGAATAACCCTGCCTTTTCTAAGAAAATAATGCATATGTATAAAGAAATAATGAATAAGCATGTTTTAACTGTATTTAAACAAGCCTGTAAGCACAGACAGGTATGCATGTTTTTTGGTAGAGCAATCCCCCATGCACCAAGCGCTGAATAAACGTACCTTCTCTACAACTACCTAGTTGTGGGGTCTTTTTCCACACTTCACTTACATTAACAATTCATTGCAATGTATCTGAAGTAACTAGACTAGACGTTAATGGCAGCATTCCAGGTGACTGAAGGGGGGGGAAAAGTCCTTCCATGTAACCCACAAAGTCCATGAAACCCTACCAGAGACTGCTGGAGCCTGTAGTGTTGACACAAACCCCTGACTCTTCAGATCAGCCTTTTGAAGCAGCAGTTTTTAATTCACAAATGCCCGTTCAGTTGAACACTGCTTGCCATCAAGCCTGCCTAACTTCAGACATGGGTGGGAACGGAACAAGCCACAAGACTTAATGTAAAATATATGAATTATTGAACACTTTCAGCTGCAACAGGAAAATACCAATTGACAGTCACACCAATTCAAACAGAATAACATGGTAAATGTCTCTGGTTTCTTAAGAGTCTTTAGCCTTTCAACTGCTGCCAAGAGGGGTCTGTACCCAGGGATGCAGCCAGGCAAGCAGCATGCACAGGTTTGGGCAGAGGGGGCAAGGTCAAGCTGTGCCCAGAATCACTTAGATAAAAACATGTTTTGAACATGCCTTGCCAATGCCCTATTTGATGAGGCATTACACTTTTCAGAGCACTGGTGTTGAGAGGCTGGACTGATTTAGCAGTAAAAGTGATCATGCAATTACTTCAGGCTAACAAAGGGAACAGCTCAGACTAGGAAAGTCCTAAAGGGGGGATAAAAAAAAATCAGTTAAAAGGCTATATCATAGTGCACATTAAGTAACCCTGCACATCTCCTGCCTGCTTGATAACATATATATAAATACTTATGTTTGATAATATATATAACACGTATAAAGTTTGATGAAAAACAGTAACTCCACAGTCAGTCCCACAGACAAGAAGGTAAGAATCCTCTTAACCTGGAGCGAACACAGGTTTGTGGGCCTGAAAGAGGTGCCAGCAACATACAAACATTAAATAACAAACCATTTGACAACTTCTGAAAAGTTAAAAGATTTATTCTGAAACACTGAACTTTTTTACTATTAGCAAAGTCAGACCTCAGTATGTTCAATGCCTGCCTCCCAGAACGCGTTAAAAACTCCAGCAAGAGAAAAAAATGCTGTGGACTTCCTGCCAGACAGGGAAGAAGTCACTTCATTGCTTTGCCTCAGGATTGCTGATACAACAGTTCAGGGCGTGTGTCTATTAGTCAAGTTGAGGAGCTGCAGTGAACGGCAGAAAAGCTGCCTTGCCTGGCACCGCTTTCAGATAGAGCCACCTCTAACACTGCCAGCTTACAAATCTCTCAGAGCAGAGAAAATCAGAGAGTCTCCCATTCAAAAGGTGCAACTTCAGTAAATGCAATATGTACCTCACGAAATTTTTTCCCCAATTGTTTGCAAGGATATTAGACTTAAAGGGCAGATAATCACTAGACGCAGAGACCAACAGTTAACATTAGGACATAAAAAGCAGAGTGCTTTAGATGTTCAGAGAGACAAAAGAACAAAGCAAAGTCTGGCTGAGGGTTCCTTTCTAATTAGAGCAACAAGGAAGGAAGAAAGAAGTTCCCCACGACAGAAGGTGCAATGGACAAATGTGGTGATTCAGAAGTGAAGTCATGAACAGGAAGGATTAAGGCTGAGCTGTTTATAGGACTCCAACCTACCTCTAGAGAGTGCTTAAGTGTTAGGAAAAACAATGGCAGGGAAATCCACAGAAGCACATTTACGCTTTTATCTAAACTTGTGTATTTCCCTTAGTAGATATGGGGGAAAGAGATTGGGTTTTGAATCCTCTGAAAGAACACTCAAACTTTGCTTTCCGTGTCTCTTAAGAGGTTATTTTAAAACCTAAGCGTATGGGGACGGGGGGAACTTTGGAAAACGATGCTGCAAGTTACTGGGAAACCTTGAATGTCAACATGGACAGCATGATCCTAATCCCATGAATGGGACAGTCAGAGGTCGTATGTCCAAAAACTGTATCACATAAGCCAAAAGAGAAGACAGGTGTCCAGTTTCCTCAGATGAAGAGCTGTGCAATAATACCAGTGTCTAATGTGCAACACAAAGTGTACAGCTGGGAGATATTTACCACTGCTGTGAGAGGGAATACTACTCTTTCTCTCTCAGCAGGGTCTGTTGCTTATAACCATCATCAAATGCAACAGATCGGGGCATTAGATTTGAGATATACGAAAACATATTAATAGGAAGTTCTTGTGGAGGAGTGGGAGCTAGCTGGCGTGGGAGCAGAGGAGGGAGCGGCAGGGAGGGGAGAGTAATTTGGTGCCAGTGACAAGCGTAAATAGGTAACATGTTTGGAGCCATGTGACTTCCTACCCATTCCCAATTTAGCCCAGTGCCTAAGAGGCATGATGTGTCCCTTCATGTTTAGCTATTTTTAATGTGCACAGAATTTGCTCTTTGTCTCCTCTTGTCTGTCAGTGTCTTGAATTCATTAGTCTTGGCAGTCTTAAGATTTGGGCTTACTGGGACAAGCAACATCTTCCACCCTACGGGTTCAGTCCTTCTAGGTCTTACTCAAAGAGTACTTCTTGCTCTTCGGAATGATCTTGTTAACCTCTGCAGATGATTTCAGCACAGGTTTGTTTGAGAGTAAGAACTCTGGAGTAGGGACTATAACTGCATTGACAGGAATGCAGTTCCTGCCTGTCATAATGGATCCAGCACTGTTTATTCAGTATTACTCAATCTGCACACCCCTCTCTGCCACAGCCTACCTCCAGCCATTCCCACTCAGCTACAGGGCTACATCAAGAGCCTTCTGCAATGTGGTCCAACAAGCAGGGTTTGGCCAAGTGTTGACCCATGTGTTGCTTCTCTCCTGCCTTTTTTTACTGGAAGAGATGGGGAACGGTTATTGAAGCGGCTGAGGATAGGGGGCTCTTAGAGCCAGTCCCCAGCACCCACTCCCTTGCTGCTCCAGGACCACACAGACTCCAACATAGCAGGGTACATTTGCCCTGGAAGGCAACCCAGAGGACTGACACGGGCTCACACAGGGCAAAACACTGCCCTGGTCTCCCCATGTGGAGTCTGACTGCTCTGAGCACAACACTCCTACCATTTCCATGAGGCTCACTGGATAATAGGAGGAAGCTCAGCCACTGAAAACGTTCAGATGGGTTAGTTCCAGTATTTGCAAAACTTATGTGAATTACTTGGATTTTCAGTAAGCATTAATAAAATAAATGAGAATGCACTCAGTACAATACTGTGTGAGCAACAGGGGATTTTCTGTGCTAGCTTTTCTGTTCTTGATTTCTATGTTTCTGTGATTCAAGCTATAGGGAAAGAACGGAGATCATACATGGTCATAAATCTAGGCATCAGGAATAAATCATGTTTTCAGTCAATCCATTTTACTGAATAAAGAAAAAATCCATTATTTACTTTTGAACATTTCTTTCCTTTTTCCTACGTCTTGTATTTATAGTTGGTAAGAGTTTTTTAGACAAACTCATAGTTTAAACTAGTACTTATCATCGTATATAAGCATGTCACATTACAAGACCCAGGATATAAAGACTTTGGCTTTATTTCTGTACACAAGAACAAAGTGTAAGCATTAATTATGAAGAATTAAGCAATATATGAAAAACTCTGTGCACTTACAACACTTATTCCCTGCAAAATCAAACCATTATTTACCAGATTTTCAAACTTACTTGAAAAATACCTAAGAGGGGAATTCGAACAATTCTGCTCCCATTTATCTTTAATTCAAACACTAAATGTGGGAAAAAGGCTACTCTTTTTGCTTGGTGTCAAAATTGATCAGCAAAATTAAAATTTCCTAGATACAATAAAATTAATAGAAGTTTTCAAAAATAAAATTTTGTAGGTAAATGACTTAATTTTACCAAACTGAAAAGTATTTTTCTAAAAATAAAAAAAAAAAAAGAAAGACAGGTAAACCTCATCTCACACTGTGCTGAGGCCTGGAAAAGTTTTTTCAGGCCTGGTGATGCCCTCTGATAAATAAAAAGGCTGGTTTCAGCTTTTCTAATATCATCTATTATTGGTCCTCTACCTGAAAATATTGCACTTTAAAGGCTTGAAGTGACAGCTATAGCTCACTGAAGTTTTTGGTGAGCAGTGTACCTAATGAAGATTGTCTTCCTAAGGATTTATGATCCTTTATTTATTGTTCCCAGTGACAGTAATTCCTGTTTCCTCTTAACTCTCATGACTACTCCTGTGCCTCAGTATAGGAGTGTTGCCTACTTACATTTTCAGCTTTGTGCAGCCAACCTGTGTTGCCACCTTCATAATCACCCGTTTAATTTCCCCAGGCCTCCATAGCTGTTCTAGATACTGCCCTAATCAGTACTCCAGCTCCCTTCCACACCCCCTTTTGTACTTTCTCCTTACATGGGGAAAAACCAGCAAGCAGGTTGTGCAGCAGGCTCAGTGCTGTGTGTGCTCAGACTGACCAGCCAGCACACATGGGAGCTGCTACAAGAGGGCAATGTTGCTTGCCCTGTCTTTATTGGTTTGATATCTTGTATTCCACTTCACAAGAGTCAAAGAGAATCAGTATAGCTGAGATTTCTTCCTCTGTGTTTAATTTAGCAGAAGGTGTCCATTGAGTTCAAAACTACTGGCTGTGGTCAGCAGTGTGAGACAAACAAACATAGCATGACTGTGTTCCCTTAGAAAGCCAAACTTTGAAGGAAAATAAAATAAAGAAACAGCCCACATGCCAGCTACAATGATTCATGACACAGCCTTTGCTCCAGGAGATGCTCTTAGTCTTCTTGATGATAAGAACCCTCTACTGCTTTGAAGGCCTCATGTCTGCACTAACTAGTATAGAGAAGGTAGTAAACACTGCTAATTAAGAAAGCTCATTGCTGCCTCGTCCTGAGAGAACTGAAATGTTTGTGAAAGTAAAGATCACAACACCAAAACTTGTCTTGCCACAACTTCTGCCTGAACATAACGTCCTTATTCCTGAAATTATGAATTGAGTATTCTTGTTATGGAAATGCTGTGTCACTCCAGCACCTTGGTTTCACTGCAGAACTATATTCTGCACTGAAAATGTTTTCCAGTAAGTTATTTCATAAAAATGCCACAAACATTGTGTCTTTATATTTGCCTGGACAGACAACCGCAAGCTTTTTGTGGAAATTTAACCAATGCCTGAAGCGCGTGTAGGCAGACATGACCGTGGCTGGAGCGACATGCGCACTTTTTTCAGAACTGGAAGAGGATAATCTATGAAACAGATTCTCTGTTCAGCTGAGCCAAAGGTAGGAACAAGCCCCTTTCATTCACTCCACATACCACCAAAAACCCCTCCTGCTCCAAAATAAAACTCACTTTATTCCACCCTGCAGATGAAAAACTTGTGAAAAAGAGGAAGTTACTACTTTTGTTTTTTGTTAATAAAGGAAAAAATACACAGCAAGAGCACAGAAGGAGGCCTGGAAGTCTCAGAAACTGCTAATGAAAGCTGGAGCACTAATATATAGGCCAACAACACGAATCCCATCAGATCAGTTATGTAAAAGCCAGCAGCGCCTGAGTTGCTCTCTGAAATGTATCAGTGCCCTGCAGGGCTGGGGGACGTGTCCCTGCCACAGAACCCTCTCCTGCCCTCTCTGTCCTGGCCCCAAGGACCCCTCAGGCTTGGGGGTTCCCGATGCTGCTGGGGGGACACGGACAGAAGCAGAGGTCTGATGAGCTGGAGGGACTGAGCTGTGGCGGGAGCACACAGGGTAGAGACAGCTTGGGAGAAGCTTGTCCTACTGCTCCCTCTGCTGTACCCATCCTGTGGAGAAATCCCAAATGTCAGCGCGAAAAGCTGGGATAAGGGATGGCAGCTTTCAGCAAGCAATGTGCAGGCAGCACAGACAGAGATAGGCTCGGGAAAGAGATGAAGTCTCTAATGATGAGGCAAAAACAACCACCACACTCAGGAGATGGCATGACATGGACCTTTGTGCATCCCACATAGCAAATCTCCTTGGCACTGTACTTGCTGGGGGTTTCACTATCACTTCCAGAACGGTGCAGAGAAATAATGCTTCTCCTTGGCACGATCACCTCGCTTTCTAACACATATTTAGATCATGATCTCATCTTCTGAGATTGATGGGTGTCCAGATCAGGCGCAGAAAGGCCCAGGAAGCTCCCTTGGCAGGACTGCTGGCAGCAGCCAAATCCCACATTAGGGAACGCCAGCAGCAAACACCTTCCAGCACGGGGGAAAACATCCCACCCCGAGTCATGTCAGTGCCACACCACATGTAAATAACAGGGAGCACAGGGGAAAAAAAAGCAGCAGAAAGGAAAGGGGGAAAGTGGTTTATGGTAGTGAAGTCAATTAATCATATGGTAATTAACAATTCGATTGTTGTGGAGAATGTTTTTTTTTCTAACCAAAAATCACATGAACAAAACTCCAGTCAATAATCCCACCCTGGCTACTTATTTCTGAGGGCTGAGAAATTGGCAGCACTAGATACCACCTATAAAAGACATTAGTAGCTGCCATGAAAGCATTTATTTGAATATAGGGAAAACCTGTACCCCAAGGAAAATACATATTTTCAGATGCTCAAACATTACAATGTGCTTTTTGCAATCTTCAGAGAAGTATTTCAGGTACTCCACATTTTGCTTTTAGCACTAATTTATGGAAATCCAAACTAGAGTAGAAACCATTTCAAAGGAGGAAATGTCCCTCTAGCACTTCTTCCCTGAGAAGGTGCACACTCATCAGAACATGGAGGAATGATGAGAAGAATCAGCATCTTCAGGAAAAGTGGACACTTTCCATAACAAAAAAGGTGATAAAAGTCTGAAAGGCTGTAATGCAAGGTTAGGTGTTTGAAAGATCAGCCATACACTCATCTTAATCCTTCTGGAGAATTTCAGGAATTTTACACAACTTCTACAACAAACAAAGGAAAAACCCCTTCCTAAGACCAATATGAGATTGAAAAAAATCAATCAGTGAATTCCAGAAAGGCAGTGTTAACCGATGACCTGCATTCATGCTTCTCCTCCATGCCCCATGTATTATTTCCTTTTATATTACAGAACAACTACCAGCTAATGAAAACACTGGAAATCAGACTTAATGATATAACATGGTGATAAAGTGAATTACAATTAAATGTCAGTAGGATCTGTGGCACAGAGCAAATTTGGAAGAAATTTGTTCGGTAATTTTAAAGTTGTGAATAATTAGCATGGCATTTTCAAATGCACTTGGTCATGACCTAATTCTGCTCTAAATTCTTCAATTTTAGTTTTTGCAAAACTATTCAAGCCATGCAATACTACAGTAGTATTAGAGTGCTGCAGCAGTACTGAGTCCTGCTGAAAAATTTCACCCCTAAATGAGTGGCTCCTTCAAAGGACACGACAATTTGGGGCAGAATGCAGCCCATTCTTTTCAAAGGCAGTACGTCAGATTTACACAAATGCAAACAAATGCAGTTTGACCTCAGGGCTGACACAATTTACCTAACTCACACTTACCCATGTTTATGTGGAAGAAGCTGCAGTGGAGCTGAAAATATTAACTAATACCTACAGGACAACTGAGTATTGAAAACCATTTTATCTGTAGTAATCCAGTAATAATTGAAGATTATTTTGACATTGTCCTGTGAAGTATCATAACAAACAGCCACAAATTTACAGTGTGTGGCACAAAGACCAAGCACAGGTCTGGACATAATCTACCCACTGTCAGATGCTATAAAGTTGCTCCTTATTATAGCACCTCTTGCCATCTCTCTGAATTCATTATGTTTATCCTCAATAAAAGAAATCAGGGGGTTTTTTGCTTTGTTCAGAGAACTGTAGGCTTTATCCAAGAGCCTCAGACATTACAGTGTAAATTATTTGTACTTCTTGCTACAAAAAGTATCGCTCCAGGACTTTGTGACAACACTGACTACCTGAGGGAAATCAAATTAACAGCAGCTGAGACAGAACTATTAAATGCATGCTTTCCCCTATGTACAGTAGTCTGTTAACGTATCCACAGGCACTGAGAAAGTGAGAATAAAGCAAGGACGTTTCTCTGAAACATCACTATTTTTCACATTACTGTCTATTCTTGTGAAGGAGCCGTGGATGCAGTGATATTGATAGGCACTGGGGTTCCTCAAGCCTCAACTCAACCATGCAGATTTTACAGCCATGCACACTATGAAGACACTAGCTTCCAAAATAAATCAAGCAAGCTTTTTTGCTTAAGACTACAGAGGTAACTGCAAGGTTGTTTCTGGTTCTAAGTGTAATGATGCAAGGAAGCAGCTCACCAAAGGCCTGTCTCCTCTGCCCTCTCTCTCCTACCCTCATGCCCTTGTGAGGCACCATCCAGCCTCCAAAGGAGATGGGTTTGGGATGGCACCCAGCCACCTTCTGCACAACCTGCCAGGGCAAGATGCTCACAAAGGAGCTGTACTCACCCTCCAGCTCAATGAGGGAGATGACATCTCTGCTGTTTCCAGAGCAGGACAAAAACACATCACCAAACTGCTCAGAGTGACAGAGACCATTGTTTTCACTGGGAATACCACTCTGAAATGCTGGCAGTCACTGGGTACTCATGGCACAGAGACCACCACACCATGCCCATGCTTCTCAGGCATTACCTGAGGGGTGAATGCAGCAGGGGCAGCATAGGCTTGCACCATGATAGCAGTGGTATGAGACCTAACCAAGTCTCAGCTCCGCTACAGATTTGTTTTGTGAATTTAAGATTTCACACATTTACTTCCTCCCTCCCACTTATTACCTATGTCTGTGTAGTCCTTGATGGTTGTCACATTTCTAGGTGCTTAGAGCAACTAAAACCTTGAGGATCTCTGGCCTCATAGCAGTACTGTGACTAAATATTGAAAATTGTTCAGGGAACATTTTTATTTCATTTAGTGAATGGGAAAATTAACTGCGTTGAAATAAAAATGCCCCTTCCTTCAAAAGCCTCTTTAATCAGCCCCAGAATCTGAATCAATGCTGAGTGCAAAGATTTAAATTTGGCTGAATAGACAAAAAAACAACAAAAGAAGTCTCTTTACAAAAGGTATGGATTCAACCCAGCCGGTAAATAATTAAAGCTCCTCTCTGTTCCCTTCCACTTTCTATTTTAAGGCTTTTCATTATATGGGATCAAAGTCAGCTCGAGCTGGAGAGAGTTAGACAAATCCATCACGGAGACAGAATGAATGTATGATCTCATCCCCTGTGACAGCAGCCCGACGGTACCACCTGTTTGAACTCAGCTCATACCACTTCTGATGACACTGCCAATGTCAAGCATATCACCTAAAATTCAAGAGGGTGTGTGGAAACTCTCTCCACCTAAGCAAAAAAACAAACAAAAAGAACTGTAAACGTGGCATCAGGGATTCTACAGGGAGCCAGGGCTGCAAAAAGAGCAGCCACAGAAAGGGTTCAGACCTCAGGAACATAAACCACTCTGAGCCTAAAATCAGCTGTATGCAGAAAGACCGATTTCTGTTTGGAGAGGAGGTGAACAGGGAGAGAGGAAAGTCGAATAGCTGTATAAAAATTATAAAAATAAGGGAAATTAAACATTCTAATTATTCTCTCATAATAAAAGAAAAAGGATACATTGCAGCCAGAAGAAAAAATAATTAAGAGATATGAAAGACAGGTTAAACAGGGTAAAACTGACAGGCAAATTTAAAAGAGATGAAGGAAAATTCTGTCCTACCTTTTCAAACTTAAAGTGTAAGTTTACCCTGTGGAGCTGTCTGCAGCATAATATAGCTGGGACCAAAAAGGACTATAAAAAAAACATTCATTAGATTGTTAATGAATTTTTGCATGTTCCCATTAGAAACTCATTTGTTTTAAAAAGAAAGAATATAATCCTTAATGAACTTGCTTTTTTTAAGCAATAGAAGACAAACATTTATACTTCCTGACACAAGCAATGATTAAATGTCAGGGGATTAAGACATTCCCCTTAAGGGGAATCCCCAAGGATTAAGGAAATAGCCCTCTTGTCACATTATTCCATAACTGTCAATGGGCCAGTTCCTGAGCACTGTCAGGAACAATGTACTGGATCAGATCCAACACAGCAATGTTTGGTTAACGCTAAAGTTCAGTCAAGAAATTTCTGTCTAAAACTCTTGTTAAGAAAAAAGGTTATGGCCTTTTGAGTGTACCATAAACTTTGTGTTCTAAACCATTTTTTGCTCTGATTGCCAGTAGCTAGCAGCACTTGAAGAAGAAGGCAGTAAGCATACATCAACTCTACTTGCTTTGGTGTATAAAATCACTTTGGCCTAGATCTGGGTCAAGATAAACTATTTTACTTATTTGAACTGCTTGACATGTTCAGTGCAAACTTGATTTCGGGTCTGCCCATGCCCCGAGAACATTTGCAGTTCTGGGAGTTGTAGAGTCTTCTGGATGACAAAACTTGCCACTACACTGATATGAGTCAAATTGTAAAGTTATTACAGATATCAAAAAATCTCACTGCTGTGAAATTTACACAATTCATTTCTCAGAGTCTACTATAATGAAAACAAAGAAGCAGTTTAGCACCTCCCTATCTGAAAGAGCTATTTCAAAACATGCTCTAGATTAAGACTGCATGGCAGGACTTTTTTGCAGTGAGAAAATACACTCTGGGGATGAGTAGAGGCCCCAAACAGCAATGTTCTCTTGGGTGACCTCATTAGCAACTTCTTTAAAAGCGTGATTCTCCTATTTACTTTAAGATGGTTCTTTAATCAAATTCATAAAATTACTTTCTTTTGGTACCAGACAGATAAATAAACTGACGTCATTCAGGCCCAACAGCTCTTCAAATGAAGGGGGAAAAAAAAAACCCCACAATAAAAATTAGATTAGAACGGTTTTGATGCTTTATGTGGGAGTTAGCTGTATGCAGAATTGAACTGTATTTTCTTGGTTTAGCTGAACTAAGCTCTACTGACAGAAGCATGCTGAATTAGATCCGGTTGTAACCCGAGGTGAACCTGCAGGATAAACCTTACGTCATTTTATTGCTGCAGTTCTTTCTTTTTTCCACAAGCAAATGTGGCTCACTTCCCTCAATCTCTGAAATGCCGTATCGGGTGTGCTGGCTCTGGGGTAGAAGTCTAAATAGAGCATGTTTGGATTTATTCACTTCAAACCTCTGGGAATGGAACTGAGCTACTGGAAGAGACTGAAATAAGCCTATAAAAGCATGAGGGAGGCAAATGTGAACTTAACAAGGGGTATTAAAATGTACCCTGTATTGAAAGACATTTACCCACATTTCTGATTTGTACTTTTGGACATTTGCCTATCCAGGGCAAAACCATATTTCCCTCTCTAAGCCACGTAGGGACATCTTGCCTTGAATTGTGAGGTAATTGAACATAACTGGTGATGATGCCAAGCCCTTCATGGCTACAGTACATTAAAAATACTTCATTTCTACAGCACCATCCACACAATTTTGCAGGGTAAGAGGAAACTCTCTTCCAAGAGCCTGACAATTCTTTACCATGAAGGACAATGAAGAAATACAGTACTTGGCATGACCATCTCCTCTGCCAAATTTCCGTGACCACATCATTGCTTCATAGACATAACTGAGCAGGTAATATTGCTTCTTACATTCTACCTTACAGCCAGACCTACAAAACATGCTCTGTGTTCTGCCTTCAGACATCTTTCTAATCACAAAACTACTCTCTTTGCCAGAGCCAGCTGGAAGCCTCAGTGGCATGAAGTAAATGGGCACACAATTGTCTATTATCTCAGTACCCGATGACTCCTTTCTTTGTTACCCTTTTCCCTGACTTTCTGTGGCATGGCAGACCATATAGGAGCCCTCCCTGGATTAATCTGTATACTTACAGGAAAAGCAACTCTGTTTGCAGTTGCACTACCTAGGTAATACACAGATCACCGTCCATCGCACAAGCTCTTTGCTCACACAGCCCTGGGAGGAATCCTCTGCCTGCTCAGTTGGAATGGTAGGACACTATAAAGTTGAAGACAAATCGCTCAGTGTACACCATTTGCTGACTGCAAAATCTGGATCATAATCCATGGGCTGATACACCTTCTGCCTTCAGAATCATAAACCAAGTGAGCTGGTGAACAGGGGTGGTGCAGCAAGGACAGGGACGCAGCCAGTCCAGGCCCAGCCTGCAGCCACTAGGAACATATATAAATAATGACCACCCCAAACAATTAGAAATTCTCTAGCTCCAAATTGTTAAGGATGATATCCCAGGCATTTTATTTACTTGAAAAACTTTTTTCTTTTTCCTCTACACTGGCACTGGACTAAATAGAGTCCACTGTGAGAACCTTCCACATTGGCAGGAATTACCTTGCTACTACAGGTTTCTCCTTCCCAAGAGTTATAGAGCTAAAAGTTATTTTCCAACTGTACATAACTTTGTTAATGATTTTTCTCCAGCTCATCTGCAGTGGAGATATTCTGGAGATACCATGATTTTGCATAATAAAAATATAAATCTCTGTATAAATTCATCACTTCAGGCCTTGAATAACTAGAAATCCTCCTTCTACATAATTTGTCATGATTTCCTCTGTATGAGTTCAGTGTAAGAAGCACACAGCTAAATTATGCAGGACTATTAACTTATATAACTGTTTGTAAGATAGAAGTACATAAAAAATAAAGCAGCTTTAATAGCTAGGAATATATAGATGTCCAAAATAGAGCTGAGGAAAAAAATTATTTATCATTTGTTCTTTCAGTGAACAGGTTTACTAGTATCTAATTAGTATAAATGGAAGCAAATCTGAGAATATACTGTCATTCCTTTAGATAATGCAAGCCAAGATCTGGCAGAACTAATTATGAAGCAGCTATATGAACAAGCATAAATATAATATGTACAAAGGTGTATTTACATTAAAAGATCACCTATCTCTTGCCTTAGTTTCCCCTCCTGAACAGCAGTGCATGCACCCACATGGCTCACTGATACCACCTGCATGCAATCTGGAGTGACAGGCATCCACAGCAAGCATATGTAATTTCTTTCATTGCCTACCTACCAGGAGGTTTCATCAATAGTAGACCCTTTGTGCCTTTTGGTAGTTTGCATTCTCCTTTTCTTGGAGCAGAGTCTCACATTACCCATGCTGCCTTCTACTCTCAATGCAAAAATCTGAAGGGAAATAAAATCCTTCAATCCTCTACTTGGTTTATTAAATCTCTCTCATGCTCTTCATCACTTCCTGAGGCCCTGCAGGGCAAGCTCTTTTGCTCTCTACTTGTGGGACTCTTTAATCCTTTAGCTTTCTATCTGGATGGCTATGGGCACAATTTGTCCAACCCCTGGTCTCTTCTTCTAGCCCTGATAAGAATCTTTGCTCTCACTTATGGTGCCTCCTACCTCTGCAGAAATAGCAAAAAGCCTTTTACAAGGCCACATATATACCCTTATAGTTGGGTGTTCTTTGACTTACAATGAAAACTGTGGGACAGCACAAATGAACACAAGGTTCATGATGCAAAGCACTGCTGTTAAAAATTATACTTGGATACAACCAGAAATCGGGATGAAAGTGGGTTCATTAGCAAATGCCAGCTTTTCAGCACACTCCAAGAATGTACATTTGGAAATTCTTGCTGCTGTTCCTCATGAAGATTACAGTTTGCAGCTCCTTTACACTGTTCTCCCATTAGGTGTGTGAATGAAGCATAGAAACAATTTGTTTTATTGTCTCCACTCTCAAACAGAATTAAATTAAAAATAGCAGTAAGGCATCATATTTAAGAGTGCAGTAAAACAGAACTATAATGGCTACAGGCTTGCTCCTTCTCTCCTATAGCAAATCCTGTAATCAGAGAGAGGCTGCAGCTCTGCTTGGGATCCTTCTACCAGATTTTGCCCGAAGAAAAGGTTTATTGAGAGGGACATCACTGTGGGATAAATGCCAAACTCCCACCTGGACTCTCCTCAGGCCATTTGGTTGGAGGAGCTGGTAATCTGCTTTATTGTTCCATCTCACTGGCAGGCCTTTTTTAAAGGTGATGCTCTTCTAGAGACATTTGCCAGTCAAGCATCATGGGGGTCCATTTTGTTGAGAAGGCTCCTTAATTTACAGGAGCTTTACTGTAAATCTAATGCAGGTTGCTATTTTTTAATTTTTACTCTGCAGGGGCAGACAGTGGTACCAACGTCCACAGTTTGCCCACTCCTTTCCTACCATACAAGATGTCACAAGTCGGCACCTCAGGACACTGAGGGACTAACAAAATAGCAGGGCATGGATTGTACTGCTGACATTCATTCCATAAAACTAATTTTTTTCAAAACCAACGGGCATGAATAAGGTCCATGCAAAACTGCAAACATTAATCTGAGCTTTAAAAGCCCAAGGGACTAAAGATGTCTGTGGTATACAAGCAATACTCAGCTAACAAGGCTCTCCAGTTGGTACCTAAGATACATGACACTGTTGGATTTCCACAGTGCACAAGATTAATTAGCTGCATACTTTAAACTGCTGTCAGATAAAAGGTACATGTAACTGGGGATAAAAATATGGGACAGAGACAACTTCAATAGGAATTTGGTGTTTTAGCTTACATAATTTGAACACCTTATACTTAAAAATATATTTGGTCTCTGGTATTTAAGGGGTTTCTCTATAGAACACTCATATAACAATGGCAGTAAATCCTACAAGAAACGTATGTTTGCCCTTTCCATCAGTTACTGGATTTACAGGTGACGTGAGACTCCACCCTGGTTTGCAACTCCAGCACAAAGGCCTCTGGCTTCACAGAAGACAACAAATGTGCAAAAGAGTATGAAGGACAGAGGAGCTATGCAGAGGTACTTCTCGGCAGTCTGTCACACAGTGCTCAGAGGAGATGTCTGCCATCTACAAAGAGGCAGTCATATAGGAAGATTTAGGAGCAGGCTAGGGGCTGGATCATGGGGCACAGCAGTCCACAGGTCCTGAGCACGCAGCATTCACAAGAGCGGCTGACTCCTTCCATGAAAACAGTGGTGGGAGCGCCAACCCTAAGTGTAAAATCTCTTCTAGCCCTTGGTCAGTGTCTTCCCATGCAAACACCTGCCATGCAGGAGTAGTGATCCTCCCTGAAAACTTCATGCTAAGGGTAGGAAAAACAGTTAATATACCTCCTATACTTCTATGCACAGATGCCTAGAGCTTTTCCATCTAATACATACATAAATTAAACTCAGTAACTGTGAATTTTGCTACTGCAAAAAAACCCCCACAAAACAAAACAAGTTTTCCTAATCCTTCTGCCACATGCAGAGTAAGCACTGTTGTGAAAGCTGCATGCTCAGGATGTGCTAATTGCAAAGTCCCAGGAGCATTCCCTTTAGCCCAGTCCACATCTTCCTATATGACAGCCTTTACTACACTGTGATGAGAGTCACCGACCCGTGTTTTGAAAGTGCATTATTGCAGTTTAAGTTTATAATATAATAATTGAGTATAAAGTTATTTTTAATAAAAATCTGCTGAGGATTACTACAATTCTACACCAGTAATAAGTATTTACTCACTCTTAAATTATTCTGAAAATACTCTTCATATGATTAAATCAGGTTTTTTCATCCAAAAGATAATGAAGATGACACTTACAGATTTATCTGTATCCTGTACACTAAAACCTTCTCAGCTGCCATTTATTAAATAAGTATTTTGAGGAAGCCAAAGAACCCTGCAAATTCAACCCTTTAGTACTCTGTTTTACATCTCTGTTCAGCAAAACAGAATCAGGACAGGGCAGCCATTAACCTCTTTTGTTGAGGATCACTACATTTATGACATGACAGAAGTACCACATACACTTAATCATATATAGGCTATTTACACGTAAAATAACCAAACGCTCAAACTTAAATAGCTTCCCAAACTCTGTATCTGTAGTCTACACACTACCACACAACTCTCAAGAATTTGCATGTTAACTTCCAAGTAAGAATTCAGAAGTGTTTTCAAATTCACAGAAGTTTAGAAAAAGCAGGTGAGTTGGTAATGAAATTGTTTTTCTACCTGAAAACATGACACTTTATTAGTATGTGACAGAATGAATTTTACCCTTTGTAAAAAAGGCTTATTTCTCTGTACACCTCCAGATTGGCAGTGCTTTTATTGTTCCACTGAGCTGTTCTACAATATCTTAAGAAGACATTTTCCATGGGGAAACTAGGAGAGCAAAGTATTTTATAAGCGATTTTTTTCTTGAACCATTTTGTATTTTAGATTGTAGGTAAACATGGCTTTACAACTGCTGTTCTCGATCCTTTCCCTCACACCTCCAGTGAGGTCATTGTCCTGTATCTTAATATCTTACTGCTCTGAGGTCACAAAGTTGTATTACCTGACTTTACCACAGGATCCATATGAGGATCAAGACATGATGTCAGAACACAACAGCTATATCTCCTGGTTCAAAATATCAGCTCTGTACAGTCTTGCAGACATTTCTGCTGCCTTTGTTGAGTGTTGCTGTTTTCTCTGAGCTATTACATTATTCATCTGTCAACATAAATGTAGAGTTCATCATATAAACATGCAAAGTCAGCATTTCCAGAGCAGACATCCGAAGACAAATTCATATAAAGGCTTTTTATAGATCATCAGACATGCATAGCAAAGACACACTATACCACAAGGGTGGTGGTATATAGTAGGCCTTCAGTTGAATGTAAACGCTTAGTAAAGTAGTATTTCAGCCTACTGTCTGCTATGTTACTTTTTACAATAAGGGTTCCATTTTGATTTCCAAAGCCAACTCCTGCTTCATGCTTCAGTGGACACAATCCCAAAAGTAACGTCCATCTCAACAAACCTATCCTATTATACTGCTTTAGAAAACTCTGTACTAATATTTGCTTTCCATGCAAAGCAGCTACTTTATACTTGGTATTTTCAATCACGACCTATCTCTTGGCAAGAACTCTACAGATCTGAGTGAGATAACATATAGGTAGAACTAAATAGTCACAAAATACCCAATGGCTATTTTTACCTTTTGAGCCTTGATCCTGTTAAGACTACTAAATATATGGAATTTCCATATGTTCTGCTTACCTAAACTTCAATGAGAATAAAGGAGACAAAAGACTAATTTGTCAGGGCTTAATTTACTACATGATTTTTATGCATGGTCAGTTATTCTATATACAATAATCCTAATGCTGTTTCATGCATTTTGCACAGTCAGCTTTATCAGATAAAGTCTGAAGATTCGATTAAAAATTTAAAAAGAACAATTGCCTTTTCAAAAAAAGTTTGAGTTAACAAAAGGAAAAGATTGATCGTTCAGGGGCAATAGGATCATAGTCTAGGGGAAGACAGCCCAAGCAGCTAAGCAATGAAAAGGCCTGTTCAAACACTCAACATTTGACTGCAGGTTTTGCAATATATTCACAGTAACCTTAGCAATGCCAATTAGAGCAAATATTGGGGCAAATCCCAAAAGAATGATTTGGTTTTGATTTTCATTTTATTCCATTTTACAGACTAAAATGTCACACTGGCTCTTGAAAAGAAGCTAAAGAAGTACACTAGGATTTGCTGCTTCAGAAGACAGTGTCTCCTTTCTATTGCCCAGCTTTTATGAGTAACCTGGCAAAGACAGAAGTTAGGATGACCAGTTTATCTTAACTGTATGATCCTCTTTTGTCTTGTTGCTCTCATATGTCTTTCCTGGATATTTAGGCAGGACATGTCATTTGCAGTCTTCTCACTGACTTCAAAGGACTGGTAAGCTGGCCATTCAAGATGCAAATATTTCAAGAAGTGAGAGATACTCTTGAGCAAGGAGCAGAGCCATGTTTGCCATCCACAAAGCAGATGCCACAACTACAGATCGTATTCTGTAAAACTGAGTTCTGTTTATGCTCTTGCCCTCACTTAGCCTCAGTTAGAAACATTTCCTTTTAGAAATCATATAGTTCTACTGTAAGCATTTCCCAGGGAAATACTATCACATAAAACATTCTCACTTCCTGGAAAAGAATGACAGACCCTTAATAAAACAGATAAACTCTAAAAATTCTAGAACAAGGTCTCTATACCTGCTATACCAGCTCACATCCAGGGTAAGGCATCATGGCTGAAACTTTATCCCAAGCAGAAGATGGAATGTCGTGAACTGGAATGATGTAAGAAATTCAGCAGAAAGAGGGCTGGCAGTTAGGACAAGGTCAGTACAATACAGTTCAAGTCCAGGAAAGAGAGAAAAGAGATGGATGCTGGAAGCATGCAAGCCACCTAAAAGTTGTTCACTTGATCTAAAGTCTGCAAGGAAATTCATGATGGCAAATGTCAAAGCAGAAGGAAGGATACAAGACTTGCTCAGCATTCTCTTGAGTAGAGCCACTTAAGTACATGTGAACTTACAGCAAGACATAAAGCTACATGTTTAAATCAGATTTTATTCTTGCATGCAGAATCCAGCTATAAAAACCTGATGTGAGTTATTTTCATCTAAGAATTATTTTTTTTTCCTTCAACTGATAGCCATTGAAAATAGATTTAAAGCGTAGTCAGGTGAGCAAGTGTCTGATGAGTTTTGACACTACTTGTGCTAAGCTACAGTCCCTTATCTGAGGTAACAGTGATCATCTGAATGCAAAGCAGACAGGTATATCTTAAACCACCATCTTGTACCACACATTTGTGATGAGTAGCAAGTGCTCTTTATCCATTTCAAGGCAGAACTAACAGGTAGCACAAGTCAACACTGCCTTTAGTTTAAAGTTTGTGCTGAAACAGCATGGGGAAGCTTGCACAGGAGTGTAAGTTCCATTGGGAAACTAAATTCTTCAACTGTCTGAAGTATCCTACCAATCCTCCAGATAAACTAGAAAACTCAAAATAAATGTCTACACAAAGTTTTACTTAAACTCTGTTTACTTACATTCAGGTAAGTGCAACCATCCTTTTTACAAAGTGGTCTAGGAAATCAACTTTAAGGTCACATGAAGCTTTTCGCTGTTATTTGTAATTACTTCTGCAGCTCTTGGAAAGGTGTGTTGCTATAAAATGAACCAATTTTAGCAGTTTTATTGCCTTACTCCTACTAAACACAGGCCTGCAGAGGTTGATTTTTACCCTTTCATAAACGTTTATAGTAGCTGAAAATAAACAAGACATAATTTCAGGGTGGCAAGACCTAAGTTTCAAAGTGAAAACATAGGAGAATGCACACAAAATGGTAGTTGGAGCAATGAAGTTTATAAAGAAAAAATTAATATCAGGAAATTAGTATATTTCTTAGCAGATGTCTCATGCTCTGAAACATTTTCCTGAGTGAAGCAGTGAGAGCTCCATTACTTTGACAATTTAAAATTAGACTGACAAAAAATAGTAAATGTACAGCACAATACAGAATAATTCTATATAGGAAGAGCAATAAAGTAGATGACTAATAAGTCTTTTCTTTCTAGCAGCTATGAATCATACAAGTGCAGTAGTGGCTTGGTGCATTGGAGTTTCTATACGTGGATGGTAATGTGGACTGACAGGCTCTCACAAGGTACTTGTTGGTAATGGTTGAAGGAACCAATTCCTCATATGCAATAACCCATAAATACACATCATTACAGTGTCTGCCTGAACTCTAGACAGACTTCATACAGCATGCTTTACTTACAGCCCAGGCTCTCCCAAACAATAAAAGCAATGCCAGTTTCATTATTGCGTGCACACTCATTTTGCTGGGACAGAACTTTCTCAGCTGAGAGAATATATTGAAACTAATTTATGACCTTGGTGTTTTACTTGTAAACTGGGTAAGAAATTTTGGTCACAGGTCACATCACGTTTTAGTTGAGTTTCATTAATTCTGTTCAAAGGAATATTTAAGACAAATATTTGATCTGTTGAGTATGAGTTCAATATTTTCTCATAGAAGTTGAGGGAACGAATGAAACACAAACCTTTAATTTGATTCTTCTGTTCTCCTATTTTCTCTAGTACTGCAGACAGGTACATGTTATTTGAACTAATCTGTCCAGGCCAAGGTGTTCAACCCAAGCACTTATTGCCACTACTTGACATTGAGCACAAGAGTTGTGCTGTACTGCTACTCAGAGTACAGGCCAGGGGTTAAACACTGACCACTGCAGCAGTAGTTTGCAAATCAAAAGAGGTGAAAAGTAACAGTTTATATAGGGTGGTACCTTGGATAAATCTGAACATGATGTGCCTTCATTTTGGCAAAAAGGAAGATTTTCAAAAAAAGGTAAGAGTACTGTAAAACACTTTCTGTCAAGGACCACAGAAAGTGAAACTTACTATGGTGCCTATTTTGCTTTTTCAATAATCACTTCCAGCTACAAACTTGCAAACAATGTATCAAAGAACAAAGGTAGTAATTTTCCTCAAACTGTCTAGGAATTAGGGAGAGTAGGCCAATCTGTTCAAATATTTTTAAGTCTTGAATTTCACCATTTTTGGGAAAAAAATGCTCATGGAAAAAAAATAAATTCCATGTTTCTTCAAAGATACTGTCATTGGAGCAGGCTGAGAATGGTCCATTACACCTGATGTCTTGATAGAAAGTAGCTTAACAGAAGAGGAGCAACAAGTACTGATTGTTGCACTTGGAAACAACCTGTTTCCTTTACAGGCAGGTTACTTTGCCTTTTGAGTCTCTTCCCAGAGAGTCTCAGTTTCCTGTGGGTTATTATTTTCCAATCACGTTGAGTGGCTGTGCCTAGGTGTCACTGTTCAAACAATTTCATAATCAGAAAATGACGCATTCAAGTCTGGTACTGAATTCAGCTTAGATAGTGATGCAAAGATAACACTGTGGATGCAATATAGCATAAACTACACAATTCTGGTCTTCTTTCTCACAGGAAAACATATATCAGCATATAGTAACTAAATAATAGTCTTTCCCTTCCCGTGTTCTCACAGTAGCACAAGAAAACTGGAATAACACAAAAAACAGTACTATGCCAAGAATATTTACCCACACAAGGCTTTGGTGGAAATCCACTGCAATGCAAACAGCGACCTAGATTCATAATGCAAACACTTCCAAGTCCCAGAAGACAATGACTTCTCACTTATGGTGCTGGCCAAAGTCGATCAGGCTCTTTCATCTAATTACAACAAACATGGACTAGAGAATTTAGGCTTGATGCAACTACCTGTCTTGGGAGATAGTCAGTTGAAGGACCACTTTTAACTTGTGTGCATAGCACAGTCAATGAAATTATAAACATTACTGTCTGAAAATACTTTTAATTTCAGTGAAAGTTAGCTGTGTAAAAATTGTTCCTTTTTTTCCAGTTTTCAAAATATTTGCCTTAAAAACATATTTCATGTTTTTTCTCTTTTCAACTACTCTGACTGAAGAAGGAGTAAAGTTAAAGAAGACAGAAGGCAAAACAAAAGGGAAAAATCTGGTAAGGAACAAAACAAAAAAACCCCTGAACACATTTCTTGATGTTCTATTGCTCCAAGTACTGCTAAACTCTCAGAATAACCTCCATCACTGAAGAAAAGTTATCGCTGACTGGCAGTAACCACTGAAGAGAGTGTTTTGTTCTTTTCCTACAGCACAGGGAACTTGGGGCCTGAGGTGCTGAGCTGGTGACCAAATCCATAGGGTGGTCCTGAAGGGGAAATGAGAGGGAAGGCAGGGTGAGGTAGGATGGGTGAAAAGGAGGGTGAGGATGAAGAGGTGTGATCATTACAGGCTCTCACACCAGCTGGTGGAGTCTTTAAAGGCCCACCTTCAGCTGAACTGTGGATTTCTGCTGTACACACAAGCATCAGGATAACTTCACTAGTGCAATATGGTGAGTATCTCTCCAGGATCTAAACATCCCTTTAATTCCACTGCCATAGCAGGACCTGAAGATGCCTCAGCATTTCCAAGTTCTGTCTGATGTCATTATCATACTAAAGAAGATAAGAAAATGTCACATGTATCAACAATGTTGCTTAAAAAAATTCAGGCCCACAGAAAGTAAAGAAGCAACACAGAACGGGTGAAAATGAGTGAAATCTCAGTCCCACCTCAGTGGTATAACCCACTGACTTCAGAAAGCCTTGAGATACCTGTCACAAAAGAGACAAAACAGGTTCCAGTGATTAACATCACAAAGTGTATTACTTCTACATTATTAACCTTGCATATTTTGCTATTGAGAGCTGGAAAGCACAGGGAAACTTTAAGTGTCAGAAGCACTGATACCTTTCTCATACTTACATTTCTGACTTTGATTATCTGATCATAGCTTTTTCCTATGTGCACAGTTTCTAAGGTATTGATTCCAAGATCAAACTCACATTGTTTTATCAATGTAATTCCATGATGTTCAGTGCAGTTACTCCACATTAAAAAGGACACACAATTCTCAAATGGTTGTAGGATCAGAGCCTTCGGGTTGTGAATAGTCATTGGCTTTTCTGCCATTAACAGGTCATTGATGAACTGCAGTTTCCTTCACATCTGACAGAGGGATCTTAAGGTACACATCTATCACTGTCATTTTTCTCTTACAACTTTTTTAAATGCAGAATCACATTTAAAAGGCAATCAATAGCAATCCCCTTGCAAGCACCTCTAATGAAGTGCATCAGAAACAATTTGGTATTAGATTTTCATCTGAAAGGTCTCAGAAAAAAAACATTTCTCAACTGGACTTTCTCTGCTCAAAAAGATCAAGGTGTTTATCCCAGGCTCTGAGCCAGTAAGGATACACACATGCATTGAACCTCATACAGCAAAAAACTCCACTGGGTTGGATAACACGGCTCTTTACATAAAGTTATTGCTGCCATAGATTGTTTGTCCTACTCATATCTATTCTTGAGTATATATATATACAGCTCTAATTATTGTAATTAATTATAGCTGAAAGGATAATGATAACAATCAATTTTTAGAAGTATTTCCAAAAGTAATTAAAAAAAAATTTTAAAACTGAATGCCTCTGCTAGGATACCCTGTCAATGTATATTTTGAATTCATGTTTATGAATATTGATAGATGGGTAATAATTTGGGTCAAGATTAGTGCAAATTTTTCCACACTACGCTGACCATGCATGGCAGCTCTCCATGTTCCTTAACTCCTAATCCATCCTCAGCAAAGTTTGGAAATCACAGGAGATTTATATTTTGTCAAATACTGAAGAATGTGATCAAGTAGAAATAGTTTTTTGCTGTGGGAGCAAAAGATAAAGGCAGAATGAAATCCAGCACAAGTTGACTGAACCTGTATTCAGCTATTCTTTCACAAATAGATTTTTCAAACACATATCATAATTCCCTCCAATGCAAACCATTCAATTCACAACACAACTGGTAAGAAAGAGTTAGCAGAGATTTTTTACTCGCCTTCTAAAATACAATCATTACTTTTTGATTTTGGATGCTCAGCGAACAACCAATGATGCTTGAAAACCAACGTGATTCCCACTTTTAGATACACAAGCTGGAAGAGGAAGAAGTAAAATCACACAATAATTTTCAACAAAAGTATGAAAAACATCAATAAACATATGCTGATGTGAATAGGCTCGTATCTCCTGCACCCCAACTGAAAATCCATTATCTTTGCTCATAAAGTAGATTTGTGCATTTGACTTGATTTTTAGAATCAATTAATTCTAAGACTAAGGGATACTATTGCATATGCAACTGTAATCCAAACTGCTACTCCTAACTGTTAAAAATCATTTTCTTAAGCCCTAGACATCAAAAAGGTGTAGCATTACTGAAATGTTTCAGATGAGCTTGTTTGGTGCCTGATCTAATTCCAGGTTAAAAAAAAGTTCTTGATATTAATTTTATTTTCAAAAGAAAATGGATAATATCAACACAAATCGCCCTAAAATCAACCTTCTGTCTTAATTCTTCAATTTTTATGGCGTTTTAATATACTTTATTTCCATGGTCTTCTGTAATACTGTAAAGGGTAACATGGTTTTAGTTGACAATCTTTTATCATCTAGAAGCTGTATGTTAACAAAAATCCAGTATTCTGAGGGTTGGTAGTATTGCAAAAGCGCTTGAGAACTCCATCTCCACTGTGAAGAAGCCGGCAAGGGACTGAAGCCCTTCTGAATTCATACCCCCAGTTCACCACTAAAACCTTCACGGAAACTATTTATTTATGTGGCAGTAATGCAATGAATGATCACTTTATCTGAACTGATTTTTCTAAACCCCAGAAAACTTCACAATCACTCCCAAAACACATCTCATCAGGCTGTGAATTGTTCCCAGCACTGCCATGGAGCCTGGATTTTAAGGTTAAAGGCTTTTGGATCTGGCCACTCAGAACAGTGTCTTCCTCAGCAACTCACACACCTCTGGCCCCAGGCATACCAAGTGAGGTTCCTGGTTGCTCTCTCATTCTCAACATTCCTCTGAGGTGACAGTCTAGGACCAGGAATGTCCTTCAAAGAGCACAAAGTGGCCTCATTCCTTACAGAGAAGGAAAAGGGGAACAGTGCCAGGCACAAAAGCAGCCTGTCTGCTTGGCAGTGCTTACACTGGAACCAGTATCATTGTTCTTAACTTAAGGCCAGCAACAGCACCTGGGGTCACAGAAACCATAAGATGGTAGGAATGACTAAGTAGGAAGGGCTCACTAAAGCCTGAAAACAAAACAATTGAATTTTGTCAAAAAAACCCCAAACAACAACAACAAAAAAACCCAAAACACTTTTCCAAGTGTGCAGTAGCAGACTGAGCAACTCTGAGAAGCATCTATCAGGTCAAGCATCTAGAGAACCATGGAGAGGCAACTCCCGGGAAGGTTCTCATACTTCCCACTCAGAGATAAGAAGAATCACAGAATATGCTGAGTTGGAAGACACCCATCAGGATCTATTCAGTCCAACTCCTGGTTCTATGCAGGACACCGCAAGAATCAGACCATGTGCCTGAGAGCTTTGTCCAAATGTTTGTTGAAATCAGACAGGCTTCGTACTGTGACCACTTCCCTGGGGAGCCTGTTCCAGTGCACCAACACCCTCTGGGTGAAAAACCTTTTCCTGATATCCAACCTAAACCTTCCTGGACTCAGCCTCATGCCATTCCCCTGGGTCCTGTCACTGGTCACCACAGAGAAGACATCAGTGTCTGCTCTTCCATTTCCCCTTATAAGGATGTTGAAGACGACAATGAGGTCTGCCCTCAGTCTCCTCTTCTCCAGGCTGAACAGACCAAGTGCCCTCAGCTACTCCTCATAGGGCTTCACCTCAAGGCCCTTCACCATCTTCATTGCCCCTCTTTTGGATGGACACTCTCTAAGAGTTTTATACCTTTTTTTTATATTGCAATGCCCAAAACTGCACACAATATTCCAGGTGAGGCCACCCCACTGCAGAGCAGAGTGGGACAATCCCCTCCCTCAACCAGCTGGCGATGCTGTGCCTGATGCCCCCCAGGACACAGTTGGCCCTCCTGGCTGCCACGGCACTGCTGACTCATATTCAGCTTTCCAGCTTCTCATTTCCTAGTAGCTCATAGCAGTGGGTGAGTGGGAGCAATCCAACAGCAAGCTCTTACTCCGGTACTACCATAAGACAGCACAGGACTTAAAAAGACAGCAGCACTCATGTATAGGTTTCCAAATTGGAAGTGGCAGGATGCTTATGAAAATGGCTTGGTTTTAACGCGAAGGCTTCCAGTGGCCCAAAAAAAGATAGAACAGTAGCAAACGAAAAAGGCAAAATACAAAGGAGAAAAAAGAATGACAGATCTCAATTAAAAAAAATAAAATACATTAAATCTAGATTTAATGAAAACACCGAAAGAACTCACATTCACATGGCAAAGATTTCGCAGATCACAACTGGGAGCAGAAGAAATCCCATTCCCCAAAATGTTGTTTAGAATTAAAACCTTCAGTTGTAGAAAACTGACAATTAAAAGCAAAAGCCAAAATTAAATGAGCTGCCCTTCTATATACTTTGCAGGCATCAAAAGCTTTCAATATATTTATCAGTCTTTTATTCTTCAGTTGAAATTTTGCTTTTCAGCCTTCTTTAATTCTAGCTTTATACACACCCATTCTTGGATCTTAATTGCTCTCATGCTACTTTCAACTCACATTTTATGTTGCCCTAGGAAAGACATTGCTTGTTTGACCAGCAGATCCAAAGGATTTTAGCCTATTCTAAAACAACCCTGCACTATTTCTACCTTTCTTTCACAAATTGCCTTTACAAAGGTCATTAAAAACAAGTATGTAAAAGGAAATCTAGTCTGTCAAAGAAAATGCTAATAGACACAGACAGAATATTATGATTCCAGAAATTAATACATTCACTCTTGTTTGCATGTATTTGCATGCATTCACTCATTCAGTGTGATTCTCTGCTGCAGCTTCATGACTTAGAGGCAAATTCAGTGCTACAAGGATTACTGGGGGTTGGGAGATTTCATTGCCCAGGACGTGAGGCCAGGGAAAGGACGTGGGTGGGTCACATCACGAATGGGGCAGGGAACAGATTTTTTTGCTGGGACTCTGCATTGGCTCTTCAGCTAGAAGGTGGGGGCTAGGTTTGAAAGTCTGTCAGAGACCATCACATCCAGGGAGTACTGACGAGATGTTCTTGGCATCTAGGAGAGGTCTGTAGCTCATTCTGCCTTGCAGAAAGGTTCAGCAGCTGTGGTGTGGGTAGGGTCATTAGTAATGCTGCATTCATGACTCATCTGTGGGTTATTCCTTAAATACACACACAGACAGGAATTTTTGTTTCACTGGGCTCCAAGCTGGTCAGGCCCTTCAACATAAATGTGTGTATCAGTCTGCAAGAGAATTTATCATCTGACCTTGACATGTTTCTTCCACTTTGATAAAGGGTACTGTGTTCCATAGTTCCCTACTTGTAAGAACAGAGAATGCATCTTGGAAGAAGAGAAGCCTTCACAACAAGGGTATTTCCCAGTTACAACCCCTGCAAACAAAGACTAAGAGAATCTCGGAAGAGAGTTGGTCAGCAAAACAAAACTGAACAGCAGGAGTTTTAGCACAGAAGTGCTTTAACATGAGCTGAAAACTGAAATCTTCCATCAGCAAAATCAAATGAAGTACTTCATTAAAAGCCAAGTTTAATTCATGCAGAAAAAATGTATTGCTTTCAAAGCAGACTGAGTGTTTTTGTTTTGGGATAAGCTGTGTCTCTCTGGGCTGCTGGAGGACCTCACTGGATTTCTAATTTTGATGCCTTGTAGGCTGGACTATGGGGCTGCTTTTGGACAGCAAAATACAATCTCCCCACTTGACACAGAAGCTGCATAGTGATGACACACCAAAAAAGATCTATCTTCAGGTTGGAAAACTGGACATAGTAGGGAACATGGGAGAAAGGATGAAGGGCTGCAGTAGCTCAGGAAAAAAAAAATTAAGTTCAGATTGAGGTGAAAGAAAACAACTAATTTGAAGATGTTAAAATATTTTCTTTCAATCACGAATTTTTAAATGAAATGTGATGAAATTTCTGAATGGGAAGTTTCGGTTTTGGCTATAGTTTTTGTTGATCAGTTGTTTCCATAGAAAGCAAATGCTTTTTGCAAAACATTACACAGCACTGAAGATTAACTATTTTTTTCTGTCATGTCAATTTTCTGCTTTTTAATTCAAGTTCTGTATAAGCTGTGCTAGAATAAAGAGAAGCACAATAAAGTCTATTATTGTATTCAATGATACGACAGAATAAAATTTGGACTAGGCCATTCTGATGCTTCTTAGACTTAAAAAGCAGTGTGTTTATTTCAGGGTCAATATCACATGCCTAAAATTCACTAATACTGCATATAAAAGCATGTCGTCTTTATTCAACAGGAAAAAACTCCCTTGTTTATTCTCTATGAAAACCCACAAAAGTAAGAAATGCGAGTCAGGACTGAATCCAAATCCATATGTTCTTAAGATTCATCAATATTGCTGTTAATTGTCTAAAATATGAACTGTACCTTAAAAATCTAAGTCTATTTCTGATCTTTTTCAAAGATGAGACAGGGCAAATTGGTTTCCCCCCCCCCCAACAACAACAATGTGAGTTTGGTTCTCTAAAGTTCTGTAGTTTTGTATATGTGAGTTTTTCTTCCCCTCTTTTCATAACAGCTGCTTTTATTCTTTGCCTTGCTTTTGAGAACAGGCTATGCAATTTTTAGAAAATAAGCACTGCAAATGAATCACCAAATGATAGTAGTTAAGCTCCAGCCATTGTGGATGCTCCTACTGAGGGGGAGCATAAGGGTTTACTCAGGTGCACATACTGTGTGGGTAGGTGACCTCTGGTAGGGGCTGTACAGGCTCAGAAGGTGCCTCTCCTACCGTCCCTGCACACTGAGATCATTGTATGGAGGAGTGCAAAGCACAGGTGAGCATCATTCATTGAGTTGTTTATCTACTTCTGGTCAACACAAGCCTCAGCAACACCAAAACACCTGCAGGGAAAGGACACTGCCATCTGGAAGAAGCCCAGTGAAGTTACTCCCCTGGCTCCTCAGGAGCCTTGCAGGGGTGTGAAAAGCAAGGTCACTGTTAATTCAGCTATGATTGCATGGAAGCATTGCGCAATGGATTCCTTTCAACCCTGCTAATATCCTCTCATGGAAAGGGGATTGTAGAGACTTTTTGCAGACACAAACCTCTCCTTGTACATTTTACAACCAAATCCTGTATCTGGATTTAGCTCAGCATAAGCAAACATAATCTTAAAGTCCTGGTGTATGCAGCAAAGCAAAAAAAAATCTTATTATGGCAGTAAAATCATGGCTGAGGTAAATATATTCAGCATCTCTACTTTCAGACATTTGTATCCTTCTGAAAAATACTGTCCTTTGGTCTAAGGATTTCATGTCTTGTCAGTTCAAGACCACTTAACAACAAACAAGCAAAAAATGTTTGCCAGTTATTTTTCATCATGTGAAGTGCTCAGATAGGAAAATAAAGGAGGAAATAAGTGCACAAAACATGGAAGCTCACAATATCTTATCATTCAGCCTTGAAAAGCCTTCCCTCCACAACCAAGGCTAACTTGGCACCTGGGTCTTGCTAAACCACCTGGGATTGCACATAGATTCCCACAGAAATTCAGCTCTAATATCAGCTCCCAAAGTTTTCACAACATCGTTTTTTCCTACTTATGTTGAAAAGGTTAAAAAGGAGGTGTACTGACAGAAAAAAAAAAAAGTATTTGTTATCTGGCAATGCTATTAAATATATTTTAAAACTGACAAAACTAAATAATTACTTTTAGCAGTGGCCAGTGTTATCTGGGAATGCAATAGTTTAATACTAAAGGAGACAAATTCAGGTGGCTGGTAAATAAAGCAATGGATGAAACTCCCACCTGTTTCAGATTTGAAGCCCCCCCAGTGAGAAATGGGCTGACTTATGGGCTGACTTAATACACTCCAATTACAAATGGAAAATATGTTCATGCTGTCAGGTCACTGAGAAGAACAGAACAATTCTTGGTATCCAAAATATTCCCCCTTACTGAAACAAATTTCTTTGGGATTAATGCAGGCATGGACTCCACATCATTTGAAAGGGACTCTTACCACGACAATCCACGTTCTCAGGACTTCAACCTTCTCTTCACTGTTGTGTTTTTATGGCACATTCTACAAATAATTCAAAGAAAGCCTGCTGGATGTTCATTCCTTACTTTTTTTTTTCTTTCATTATCATTGTCTCCTCCCTCCCTACCTCCCCTCAATATGCTAAGAAATCCAGTCACCCCACCTTTGCAGACATGCACGTTTGTATATACTCAGGCATTTATTCCCCTTCTCTGATGCACATGTAGTTTGACCCTGCCTCGGTATATGCAATGCGTACTTCACCATTAATAGCTTCACAGAGAACACAAAGGGAACAGTCATAGCAGGTTCCCTCAAAAGTGACTTCAGTGGAGCTGTATGAATTTCTGGAGCTAAGGATCTACTGCCTAGATCGTGTGCTACACTCTCCTTTTGTATAAGGCACAGATTAGCTGTCCTGCTTTGTATTTTACTGAGAAGCTTGTGGAGTTAGGGTAGGGGTTTTTTGCTGCATTTCTTGGTAACTGTTCCAGCTGTATTTTCTTTTTAAAAGGGAGACTTAAAAATAGAATATTAAACAAACAATGGTAACAGTACAGTTACCAGTTACAAATGCTGAAGTTTTAGAAGCAACTGCTGAGGGAGTTTCTGCTGAGAATACTTACCAAGTAGCAAACACAACAGTTAAGAAGCCAGTAAATACAAATGTACAGACAACATGGAGCAGAACCTTGTATTTCAAAATCCAGTCAAACACCTTAATATCTAATGACATTGATGATTCAAAAATAGTTTGCAACTGGGTGTTACCACTTTCCAAAACAAAGTCAGATCAAACACTCAGCTATTCCAAGTTAGGGGATCTTTTTAAAAAAATAAAATAAAAGGAAATGAGAGAAATAAATGGTGACAAATAAGCTGTGAAAAAAGAAAACACAGTAAAGGCTTTCTCAAGGTCTCAGCTTCCAGCCACGCTGCTCACATAACAAACACCAACATATGTTTTGGTAACTCAAGGACTGTGTATGACTGTATGCTGAGCTTCAATTGAAATGCCTTAACAATATTTATTAACTTTTCATAAATTATGTTAAAATTGCTGATGTGTGCTTTCCAAATACAAGTATAAATTTGAGGTAAAGCATAAAGACCAAATATATTCTTAATGAATTTTTATCCCCTTGTTAACAAGAGATTCACTGCACTTAGCCAACCAGACAGCAAGAGGCCCAGGAAGTTTCACTGCTGTGAGGCTGTCAAAGACAAGGAAGTGATAAAAGAAAGACTCTGCCTTTTGGTTTGGGGCTTTGGAAACAAAACAATATCTTGTTCTTAATTACTGTGTTTGAAGCCCACTAGAAAAACGTAGATTGGCCTAGTATTTTGCAATCCTTAAATGCAAACAGAAGCATGAGGAGATAACTACATCTTTGCTGCCACTTCAGTGGAAAGAAGTTGATACAAAGAAAAGCAAGCAAGAAAAAATATCACCATGAAAAACCAAACACCCTTTCCCTTCCTCCCAAAGCCCCATGAGACCCATCCAACTAGATGCTGATAATATTTTGGGTAACTGGATCTGATGAAACAAGTTTCTCTGCAGCTTAGCAAGGCTAAGCACGTTGGCATCAAAAAATTGGGATGTCAATTGTAATACCAATGGGACAACCATAGAGAGGCCATAGAGACCCTCTTCTGGGGAGGGGAAAAAAGCAGCAGCTAATTCAAGTGCCCTGGTCGGGTTCTGAATAGCTAACTCAGAAATGCTAAAGTCAGGTCCTACATCTCCACTCTCCTCCGCTGCATTCTGAGCGAGGCAGCCACAGGACTCACTGTGCCAGTCAATACCTTCCCCTTTCAAATATCTCTGCTTGAGAAAATGTGACGCATTTTGCGCAAATAAAAACGGGAGGAAAGCGAAAGCCCGCCTGCTGACGTCAAAGGAACTATAACATCTGCCTCCTAGCTTCAGTGGTGCACCTGCGTTTCCCCACCTGGTCAGAGGGGCAGCCACCCCGGTGGTGCCGACTACCTGCCTGTACACTGCAGCACCACGGTTTCAATCTGCAGCAGCCCAGTGCAGGAAATGAAAGCTGCTGGTCAGCTCCAAACAACTGTGACCATTCGTAGATTTGGCAGAAGTTTTCAGCTCTCCTTCCACTGTGTAACTTCAAGGTCTTGCAAAACACGTCAGTGTATGTAAGGGAAATCTGGGTTTCAAGGACAAAACTTCTCAACACCTGAGTAGTAAGATGAGACTGACTCACAGGCATGAGGTCTGATCTGACAGACAACTTCATTTTTAAATACTTTTCCTTGGTTTTGAGCAGCAAATGGCAGAGATATGGGACTACTAAGGTTTCTGTTAGTGTTATTTTATGTCTGTTTCTATTTCTTACAAACTCCCATATTTTCCTAAACCATGTCCTTAAGTGAATGTTCAGATTAAGGTGAGAGATGTATTAAAAATACATAAACAGTAGGGTCATCAAACAGAGTATATGCAAAATGGTAGATTTTAGAAATATTCACTGCTAAAATTTCAACTGTTAAATGTGTTTTGGTAGGCAAAGAAGACTGCAGATTTTTAAACATGAGGAAATCCAAAGGATTATATCAAACCATGTTACAGACACTGACAGATACAGGCTTTCAAGCAAAACAGCTGTCATTAAAGCTCCTGTGACTGCTTAGAATACACTGCTGCAGTCTCCTAAAAAAAAATCAAAATCACAGGAAAAAAAGAATACCTTTAATTCATACTTCAGCATCCGAACAGAGATCAAGCTCCATCTTTCTTCCTTTTTTCATGAATAAACAAGAGTAATATGAACCATTTCTATGCTTGTGGCCATCAACAAGGGCCAAAAAGCCACAACATGGCCTTCAACAAGCATGCTTATCTCATAGCAGTGACCATAATCTCACACCTGCTTTCCTAGGACTGCACTTATTCCTATGTGCCCATTTTATTTGACATTAAGGTCTTCTAGACATCACATCACTTCCTACCTCCCAAAGGTTCCACTACTTGAAACGAAGACAGTGAGCAACGGGTAACAAGTCTGGCAAAGCATCGAGTACCAGTATCAGCTGCTACAATGCTGTTGTGTCATTCTTTTCCTCACAGACTCATACAAGCTGTCCTTGCACATCTATGGCAACACCAACCTGCCAAAGCCACCAGGGTTTGTGTTGTTCAGTGTGACAACTAGTGCAATTATTTACTGAGATGATTTGCATGTTCACTTGCCATCCGCAGTCAATGTGCAGCAGTGGTTGAGATAACACAAAGTAGTTTAAATCCAAACACCACAGGGAAAGAAGATGCCTGGGCTTGTAGAGGACAAGAGAACACAAGAGCAGCTCCATGCTGCAGAGAGAAGCAGGGAGAGGCCAGCATGAGGCATGGCTTGGCTGACTCGTCTATGGGATGTTCTGTGTGGAGCTGGCAAGACAGGAAAACAATTAGTTCAATGATATATACAGAGATGCTTGAAGGTCATAGAGAACTACCTAGAAGGAAGTGTGACCTCTAAACCAGCCTTTTTACTGAATATTTGATGGCCTGAAGGGGATCAACTTCAATCCAATGTTCTTGTCATTACATGGCACGGGAAGGAGGACATGATTTTTTCAAATCTCAGCACTCAAAAGCACCATTCAGGCCTGGTGTAATCTATCTCAATGTTAGAATAAGGTTCCCAACTTCCATAGTTTCCAATTTTATTTATGGCATAGTACTTGCACAGAAATACAGACAAGCACATATTAATGCCTTTAAAAGCAGTTTTCGCAGGAAACGCAACACAGATCTAGCTGCACATGTCTTAAACCTTCCCTGTTTGTATCCTGCCCAAAGAATAAGACTCATTTATGGGGAAGCGCATGCCTTTTCTTTCTGCACCCCTCCCCAGGTCAGTATCCTCAAAGTCTTTCTTCCAGTCTTTCCATCTGGACACTTGGTGAACTCCAGAAGCATTTGCATTGATGGCGCAGGACTTAGCACTAGATCTGTCATATATGGTTAAGCTGCTGCTGGGCTAAGCTCCCTTTTTTATCCTGAGTGGTATTTTCTCTTTGAACTTTAGGAATTTATACAGTGTTTTATCCTTTCAAGTATCTCTACAAATTCTTCATAGGATCTACAGCACAGGCAGGGCCTTTTTATGACAGAAAGACACAGTAGGTTTCCATGCTTTGCAGTCAGTGTAGTATAGCCCACTGCTTCACTAAGCCCACTAACATTACATTCATTATTTGGAACGAAGCTTATGGGAAAGAAGTCGTTTGTTCTGATAGTCAAGCGCACCATCAAAAGTCTGATTGCCTACAACAAATCAAGAGAGTTTCATAGGCCTTACGATGCGCTTTCATGTGTTGAAATATTAAAAAAAAAATCCACAAACTGTACAGGAATAATTATTTTTCTGCCAGTTTGTTTTTAGAAGTAAAATAGGTAACATTTATGTGTAAGTGCAAATAACAATGACAATATGGGCCTCCTAGGGTATCAGACACATAGTGTTCCCTGTGGAAATACAGAAGAGCACTACAATGGGACAAAAGAAATATACCCTTCACCAAAACATGAAGGTATTCTATCTATTCTTCTGCTTACAAAGCAGAATCCTTAATGCAGAGAAATGTACTAAGTAGTTGCATTTTAATTGACTAACCTTGTACAATAGCTATTGTTTACCTTTTCTATGCAAAAAAAGTTTCATGAAGTTGTCCATAATAATTTTGGTCTTAATATGACTAGATAACAGGGGTTATGAAAGAAAAATTAGCAAAGTACCTTTTAGGGTAGACAGATGCAGTATTCACAAATACTGACTGCTTTTAAATCTTCTATATCTTGTCTGGAGGAACAGGGACTACAAAAGTGGTCCCTCTAATATTACCGTATTTGACAGTATATATCACCTTTCTCTGCAGAAGGTTATACAGAACACTGCATGATGCACTTCCAGTGTGCCTGTCTGTGTGGACTTGAAACATACAGGGACTTACTCTTCTCTCTTCAGTGTCAGCACTTAATTGAGGACAAGTATATTCCCATTTCAGCAGATTCAGTATAAAAAGGAAAACAGTCTCCTGTCCACTGGCATAAACCAATACAGCTTGACCCTGCTACTGCTAACACCGGTCTTCAACCCATAAAGATCTTCCCAAGACAGTTCCTCATGTAAGTAGTCCTGTAAGGTCAAAAGAGACCCTTTTACCAAAGACGCCTTTGCAAAATGAGTTGTGCTTTGTCATGTTAAGAGAAAAGAAACTTAGTGGGAGCATGTACTAATTTTACTTAACAAGGTACAGTCCTTCTCATCTGACGATCTGGGTGCTTTTTTCCCTTTTCCTCTCCCTCTTTCCTTTTTACTGATTTCAGGCTTTTCTCCTTCTTCCTGCTCTTTTCTTTTGCATTGTTTTTTTTTCTTCTTTCACATACTATCTTTCTCCATCCCACCTTCCCCTTTTAACAACCCTCCTTTTCCTCCTCCATCCTGTTTTTCTTTCCCTTTGCCCTCTCCCAATCCTTTGGAGGACTACACCTGTGTTTTTCTAACAGTCCCACCAGAAGCAGCTGAAGGCAGGTGATAAGAAAACTGATAAAAACCCGTGGAAATTTAAAGGCTATATTCCTCCTAGCCTGCACAAAGGGAAATGGTAGACGTGGCCTAAGGAGACAGGGATTAATGAGTCAAAACTTGCAGATTTCCCACACAAGCAATTTAAATTTTTGTAATTCTTATTAACTAGTGCATACCACCATTAAACTGCTTGTTCTGGTTAATATGTAAGAAGAGAAAAAATTAGCCGAGTCACATAGTAAACACATCTGAAAGGCTAGATGAATAAAAAAGTTAATAAAAATGTGTACACATCACACACTATACTCAGACCAGAACACATCCTTCCATTTGATAGTCAGAATGTACCAGGAATAGTGTTATCATTTTCATTACAGGAGCAAATACTTGCCTCTGAAACATACAGGAGTTTTAATCACCTTTTGAAATCTGGGCCCTAAGAAATTACCTCATTATTTCCCCTCTTCAAAATAGTGCTTTCATCATACTCATTCTGGACACCTCACCAGATAGGTCAGTCCCCACCAAAAGCCTGGTCCCATTCTTTATGCCAAAACACACTCCCTGGGTCTGCTGGTACATTTAACTTTCCGGCTTGCAAGATTTCCCTGTGGACTGTGTGCACCTAGAGATCAGCAACCACACCACTTGATTTGGGAGTCACACAGACAGCTGCCAGGTTTTCAGGTTAAGAGTAAAGGGATTACATTAGATCTGGTAAGTATGATTTATTTCCAGGATTTGAGAAAAGATTTTTCTTATCCCAATAATTCCAGCTAATCTAACCTGAGAATCCTAGAATGATACAGCTCAATCTCTACTTTTATACTGAGCATATCCAGAGCTCATTACAGATTTTGCCAAAAATCACAGATCTTTGGTTTGTCTTATCATCTCAAAGAAAACTGTGTCCACAGACCTTCCAGAATTTTAAGAGAAGCCCATGACAATTTCCAGCTGGATATGTGATACCATTCATACTGCAATCCACAAGTTCTCTCTCCTAGTAGGGAGAGTTGGACCTTCAAGCAAGATATTTATGTACCCTGAGACAGCAAAGCCAGATGATTCTCCAGCATCACATGGATAAAATTAGGGAAATGGGCTTCTGCAACCAAATCTGCCTGCAGACACGTTCAAGTCACCTAGCTTTCCTATGTCCTTTCTGCAGAGATGCAACTAGTGTTTAGGTCTTCAAAAGTGTTCAACTATCAATTATTATATGGTCTGCACACACCACACACCTGTTAGCTGACTGCCACCCATGAAAGGGGCTTAGCTGGGGAGTCTAGCTAACTACACACAAAGATTTTGGAAGCTATGACCTATAGAGAAAGTTTGTTACATTTTGTACCGACAGCTGATTTCCGTGCAACTCTTGCTCATTGCAGTATTTCATACTTTAAAACACAATTCAAAACAAAAAGCATGGCATGCACAAATTTCCACTGATCTCAAGCTGTACCAGTAACTGCATTGGTAGCAAACTTCAAGCGCTTTGTAAGGGGATCCACTGCAGTAAAGTGTTATTTTCCACGTTCCCCATTGTAGTAAGAAGAGTGTCTGGATTCAAAAGACTAAATAGTCTCCTTTGTTTATTACATAATCTGCAAAACTGCAGGCAGAGAGCAACAAGAAAAGCACAGATCCTTCCTCTGAGCACTCTGACGTGCCTCTTCCTCTAAAGAAGTCTCTCTTCTGTCTCATCACTTTGGGAGTCAGCCTTTTGCTCCAGCAACTTTTTTTTCAAATTGCAAAGGTCCCTATTTATTATGCCCATACATACAATTATCGACATCTACACAAATGTATGTGTTTTGCTGGCTGCCCACATTGAGGCCCATCTGTTAGGCTGGCACCCTGCCCACCGAGAAGTTGGTCGGTCCGTTCCACTAAAGCGTAACTGTCAAGCCGTGATGGGCTCTGGTGGGCAGCCAAGAGCCCTTCTTTCTCCAGGGAGGCAAAAGCCTCCCAGCACAGCTCGAGTTTGTGTGGTACACCACACGAGCACGCTCATTGACACGCACACCAAAGCAAAGAGGATTTCAAAGAGGAAAGAAAAGAAGAGAGCTGACTGGTATTTTGGACTGTGATCCAGACCTACTTTGTAGAGGTGATTATAGTGGACAATGCTGCTGTGGCTGAGCACAGGCCAACCATCATTTAACTCTGGCACCAATCAAGTACAACATGGCAATTGTGAGACAACTCAATAGATGTAAACAGCCACTACACAGGGCAATTCTGCAAGGCATAAGGGCATATACAAATGGCCTACAAAAGGCATCTCCTTCCACATGTGTGCAGACTTTGTGAGTAACTAGTTGCAAAGGAGCCAGGAGTCAAGATCAGAACAACGTGCGTCAGATCTTTCACTCAGTCCAAGTCCTTATGGAAGACCATCCTACCACCTTGTGCACACTGATGCCTCTCACATTTCTGATTAAAGCTGACCTTTACTTTTCTACTTGCATCACGTGAAGACAGAGGTGGGTCATGCTTTCGGGGTTTAATCTTCCAGTGGCAATAATTACATTCCAGAAAATGCTCCTTTATCTTCTACTTCTCCTTTCCTCCAGTCACCTGTGGACTTGGCCACTAGAAGGCTGATTTAGGACCACTTGATGTGGGTCTTCATCATGGATGGAACCAGCTCACCCATCCTTCCTGGTGTCAAGCATGATGCAAACACAGTTCTGCCTTCCTGAACAAGCCAAGATGAACAGTTCAATGTGGTCTCCGTGTTCAATGGGTCTATTCACCCATAAGGATGATAAGCAAATTCTGGCACTAAATCAGCAGCTCCTCTGTTCCCCAGGAAGGCCCAAGGGCTAAATTATATCATGCATTTATTTAAACCAACATGGTCAAACTTCACTATGGAGGAGTTTTGTCAGTTCAACAAGCCTCCACTCACATCCACTGTGTGAGGAGTCGGTGATCAGTAGCATGTTCTGGCTGAACTTTTGAAAAGCTGCAGATAAAGCTGAAAGATTTCCTTTCCCCTCTTAATTTTAATCACGTCAGAAAAATCTTACATTATGATTCTTACATTATGAAACAGTTTACAGACACTGCTGTCACACGACATTTTAATCACTGTTACCTCTGTAGATAACTAAGCCAAGGCAGAGCTCGTCAGCACCAAGAGAAAATCCAATGTGCTTCTGAAGTTTGGATTTCATTTTAAGCAAAATAAGCAGAGACATTCAGACTGCTATATGAGGAAATTCCACATGTATCTTCTACTTCAATTTTGAATGGCTCTTCTGACATCTCTTCCAGCTAAGAAGATTAAAAAAGACTAAACCATTTGAGATCTTGCATTGCTTCTTGACATCAATCTGGTGGAAGATTTAACTGAAAAGAGCCTTTATTTTTGTACTTTGTATGTTATAGGATGGAATTCTGTTAAGTTGTAATCTCTTTTGAACAATTACAGAAATCTCTGTATTTCCCTTTACAGGTTATACAGAGAGAGCATCCCTATACAAACGCAGTCTCTGTACAATAAAAGGTACAGTTCAGGATTTCCCTCTGGGTCCTTGTGGCATATGCACAGGCATGTGAGCTGACAGTGGTATTTCTCACATAATCAGTATAAACACAGTGGTTCCAGGAAGAGATGACATCACACATTTTATAGTAGAAGAACTGTATAAAACAATTATATACCCTAGTAGTAGTTGTGGCTATGCTGTACATAAGTAGTACAGTTTTGATCTCCTTTTCTCTTCAGTGGAAGGAAGAAAATACACTAAGACTATATTTATGTCATCACAAATGAGCGAAGGATTTAGTCCCATACATTTTAGTCCAGGATGTTTTAAGTAGCAGGGCAAAACCCTGACTCTACCAAAGTCAACAGCATCAGTGCAACTAGCCTCAGGCTTGTTGATCTCCATACTAGGACACAAAGACCACTAAAATTTCCAAGGTCTTACAAGTGACTCGGCATTTTATCTCAGTTGCTGAGACTGCTGAACCGTCCCTGCCCTGACTTCTCCACAAGAGACACTACAGGTACCTATACATCTAGAGAATACAATAGGTGCATCTAACTTAAATTGTATGCTTTAAACCTACACTGGCACAGCTTTCCTGCATAGTTTTCAATGTCTTCATTGCAACAGTCTCCCAGTTTAAGGCAATGTGAGAAGACAGAAGCATTTTTTGCAAGACCATGAACGCACACATCCCCTACCCCAAAACCAGCACTAACAGCTGTGGCAACCGCAAAATGTTCACTGGTTACATACAAGAGATTAAAAATATACAGCTCAATAAAGTTCTGCTACAATTTGCAAATAAAAACCTCATGTAATTTTTTCCATACACAGTCCCTCTAGTAGCTTTTGTAATGACGTAGGAGAGGGAGACATTGCATCACATTCTCCCAGGCCACTCCAACTGTCCCACACATCACTTCCCTGCTGCTTCCCTGCCTCCATTTTCAGCAAAAGTGTTATTCTTGTGCTCTTTCTGCAAGTGGACAGAATTTTGATCATCTGCTCCCAAATGATTATAAATCAAGGAACCTTCATGCTCCATTAGCTTGAGAAGATGGCGTTATTAACGATTGCTACTCAAGGAAGTTCACAGTAAGTGTCTAAGTGAACACAACTCTGATGCAAGGCTTTGTTTGGTTTCTGAAAACAGCTGAGTGAGCAGTCTTCACTCTTGCTGTTTAACATATTTTTGAGGCTACCACTTCTAAGAAATTTCAATTATTTTTGTTAGCTTAGCAGTAACTCAGCTTCCTCTGGAAACAGAAACAATACTGTCATCCTACAGCAGTGCTCATGAAAGTCATGAAAGCTTAAACAAATACTAGGACCTATGAAGATGCAGCACTGCTCTCACTCCTCTACTCTTTATCCAGTTTCAGAAGTCTGAAAAAGCTGGTTCAAATCTAAAATGCAAAAAGTGATAATTTAAGTATTACACTATAATACTACTGGACTTGAAACAATGTAAGAAACAAACAGATATAGCCTGGCAGACCTGATTTGCTCCACAAGTTAATACCCCATTATTTCCTAAGTGATCTGAACCAGCAGCCTTTCATTTCAATAGAAGCAGGACCAACTCTGCAACGAAAAGGCGAGTCAGAGGACTGATTGAGATTTTTGCCTGTTAGTTACTTGCCTAGGTGCACAACAAATGCAGTGCACCCCATGCATGAATACCACATAATACCAAATTTAAAGATAAGAGATCTGACTCATCACTCCACTGCACCAGTTTTGTGCCTACGGGGCTCCATGTTCTTCCACGGTGACTCAGACCCAAGACTCCCCTCTCTCCAGGAAAAACATAACAAGTCATGCAATACATGTTAGACTTACCCACCAACTATAATCCCCATTTGCACTGCAAAACTAATTGGAATGTAACATTCCATGCCACTTACAGTTTGCTGCTATGCCTAGAGATTGGAATATATACATATATAATTAATGTAAAGAACAGTAGTTTAAAACACAGTCAGTCAGTCAATGGAATTAACCCTGTTACACCTGGCAACACACTTATGAAAGCAGTCCCTTGCCAAATGTTAGTAGTCTCAATATGTGCACACTAAGATTAACAGCACAGAATTAAGGAGAAGGAGATTAGTCAGGGGAACAAAAAGTTTCTCTGGAACTGTTCTCATTCCAAGATTGCTGCCTTCACTTTCCTAACCCGAAGCTGCTGAAACAGAAGAAACTTTCTGGACAACTCTAAGATAGGCATTGATTGTTTCTTCCAAAAGGACACGCTGTGTTTATGACAGCTATTTTTGGCTTTCAGCTATACAAATATAAAACACCATGAGGCCGGTTTTCCTCTCACAGCTTCATGTCAGTATATATTCATTGATTTCAGTGCAATTATATATGATTATTTGCCTGGCATGGAAGTTGGACAGATCAGTGCTGACTCTTAAAGGCAATTCTGAATGGACTTACACTGGGCAAAATGGACAGAAGGAGACAATCTATTTTACAGTCTCTGACAGCATACAACTGCAGATATCAAGGAAATCATTAATAAAGAACTAAACCTTCAAAAGCCAAACAAAGCAAAACAATTCATCCGTCACCTTGCTCTAAGCCTTAATGGATTGCTATCCAGCCATTTCTCATAATGTATCCTGTGCTTTTTTTCTGTTTCTTAGTTGCAGGATCGGTGGGTTGCCCTAGCATGCAGAGCTCACAGCCACATGTTTGTTTCCAGGAGTGGGTCCTGAGGTACTTCCCAGAAAGAGCTGAATCTACGACAGTTTAGCCTGCACAGTTTAGCCATCCTGGACAGTATCAATCAGTAACACACTGAAAACTGCTTGTGGAAATGATGACAAACCATTGGGGAACCACACAGAGTGAGCATATACACACATAAGCTATCCACTTGGTTCTGCACACACATATGTAACTTTGTATTTACTACTACCATGGCAAGACTACAACACCTCATTCTGACTACAGTTACATCCCATTGAGAGATCAAGCCAGGAGCCGGCATTTTATGTGTGACTGTTATAAAAAGGAAAGATTTATTCTTAGGCATTCAGTTCCCTGAATTTTGTCTTGTGATAAAGAGAAAAATAAAATTTACATAAACCCACAAAAACATCTACATGCAGACTTTGAATGAATACAGGACCTTGACTGGTCACTGCAACAGGAGGGTGAAACCCAAAAATGTGTCAGTAGGATCATTCTCTTTAGAAGAGAAATATAAAGGCAGGAACTTAAAATAGACATGGCATTGGCTTTTATCTCATGCTCACTTACCCTTTGACAACCAGAAACCAGGATGACTTAAAAATCTAGCACTCACTACTCTCTAGTTGCCATCATTTTATTAGTCCAGTCGTGTGCACATTTGCAGTTGTTAGACACAACCTGGTATGCAGGTAAAAGCTACAGAAACAGCTCTATAGCTACTGTTAAACCGCGGAATCCATGCCTTTACCCCCATTATTATATTACTTCCACATCCCAAAAGCAAGGGGAGGAACAGAGGTACAGCATTCAGAACTGAACAGTAAGTTACAAAACTTTGAGCACAACACAATATATTGAACACCTAAGAGCACCAAATCTGTGATGCTGCTTTTTACTCGGTGAACCTCTGCCTTTAGTATCTCCTGGATCACCAGTAGCTATCGAGGATTATCAGACAACACTGTTCTCCACCAGTGTCTGAAGTACTACCTAAAGAATCACCCATGCTGGGAAGTGGATCCGGTGAATAAGTACCAGATTCAGCGGCCGCCAGCAGCATTTCACTTCAGGTGGTAGCTGGTCTTTGGCATGGGAGCACACTACAAGCCAGTTCGGCTGCAATGACCGAGATTTTCACCGCCCAGCACCAAAGTTTGCCAGCGAGCCGCTGAACGCACAGGTAAAAGGCAGGCGCTGCTGCGTCGCGGGGCGCCGTCTTTTCGTCACTTTTACCTCAGCCGGCTGCACGGGGCGACAGCAGCCGAGCAGGGACAGCCTCCCGGGGCGCCGGGTGGTCCCCGGGGGGCCCGGGACCCGCCGCACGGGGGGCTGGGCGGGCGCCCTGGAGGCAGCCCGGCCGTGCCGCATGCCCGTGCACACTCACACCCGGGAGCGCCCGCGGGCGGGCGGG